>JAQIXW010002321.1:0-15893 GCA_034700685.1 Willowsia buskii | reverse complement strand
GTTACCACTACGTCACCATGTCAAATCAGACATCCTGCGTAAAAATGTCCACGTTCCACGCAAAAGGCACTTTAACTTACGGTAGAAATATCATTATCTATATCTACCTAGTCGTACTGCTTCGTTTATTTTTTTAGACTTTCAGAGTATCTTTACAATACTTTTTAACCAATAAGCTTCTTGCACATCTTCATTGGCTTTGATGATTGTAGATGTAGCTTTTGGATTTACCAGTTGGATAGTAGTGTTTGTGAAAAACGATGAAAGTGCCATTGTGTATGTATATCTTCTTTTTTCTCTCTGATGTGGAAAATGGTGAGATGAAAGAGTAGCCAAGGGCATGATTTTATTGGTTGGCTTTTATTTTTCCATCTCTCTTTTTCAACTCAATTCTTTCAGTTCGTGCCTAGCTAGCTGGATGATGCTTACTCACTGGAAATAAATGTGCATACAGAAAGAGAAATAGTTGGATAGTCACCTTCCTAAATACAAAAGAAAATAGTAGATGCGACTGCAACATTCGCTCAGTGGGTGTACGTTAGTTCTCTTTGCAGCCTTAAAATTAAATAAACGTTGGATTATATCTAGTGCTTACTGTTGTTAGTTTGAAGTGGCTGGAGAAGCCTTCTGTATCCTGAAAGATCTCTCGTCGGTAAAGGGCAAAGTTTCCCGTTGACCTTCTCAGCCTTTCCTCTGAGCTTAGTGTACTTTGTGGCAGTAGAGGTATTGGGGTGCTGTCAATCCTCTTCTGAAAATAGAACACAAAAGAGAAATTACATGATAATAGTATTACCTCATCGTCAGCTCTGACGCCTCGGGAAATAATCTAGCGAACTAGAAGGCTTTGTTTAATTCATTTGAAACGACTAGATTGACATCGTCCTACATACCTTGCAATAAAATATTATGCAGCGAAGTTCCACTGCACTTTACAAAAACCGGGTGAATTTCAACACAAAGAGATACATCCTATAATCAAGGAAAGTCATTTTACGTCACACACAAACTCTAGATGAACAACATGTACATATGTCGGAAAACGGGCAGCAAGTTAATTTAAATTTAGAATTTGTAGGGGTAAAGTTTTAACTACATACCTATGCATTCTATGAAGACACACACACCGTAAAAGTTTTAAAGAGATGGAAAACATTATTGAAAAGGAAGATGATATCAAAAGAATTTAATGAAAATTACAAGGTGAGAGAAAGTTGAAGGTGTAGGCGAAAGTTTTTAGAAACTTTCGGAAATATTAAAATAAGAATAATGGTATTAGACCTTAGAACTTTCTCCTTGCCACTAATAAAATTTGTAGTTGGTTGATTTTTAAAAGTTTTGGAATAATTTTGTATCTTCAGGTTAGTTCCGTTCAGCTTTTACTTATTGGCACCTATGCCATGAAAGAAGCCAACATTCCCAACGATCGTAGCTTCCTTTTGATACATGACATGCGTTTATGAATTTACATAAAGTAATTTGTCATTATTGGCATTCACTGTACTTAGTAAAAGTGAAAGTAATTGAGGATTTGTTCATAAAACATGGAGAACATGAACTTCTGGAAGGGTTCAGCCTTACGTCAACAACAACAGAACTTTACTTGAGTCTTAGAAAATCTTCTGAAACTTGAGCACCACAACATAATAACATTTAGGATACCAAAACCAGTCATGTAATACTATTAGCAAAAGTATAGTACAAATATGTGCCAAAGTTTTTAACCAACCATGACTGGCCTGGCAAAGAGAAAGGAAAAGAGAGGAAAGTAAAAACTAGACGCTGTAGCTAGAGAGAAAGCTGTACAATAAATTAATGCTCGCTTCCCACCAAGTACAAACAAGGCAGTGTGTGCCAACGCAAAGCTCTTTCAACAAAATAAAATACCTGGACCTACTATAATACAGAGGTCTCCTTTTGTATGCATGTAGTAGAGTTTTAATATTAATGTAGCCTCATCGATTTAGTTTTATTAGCTAAGCAAGTAAAAGCACACAGCTCAGTCTCAAATCCTGAAATGTATGCGAGTGAATGCGAATATTTTATATGCTTACTAATTTAACAAGCCTGTCTATTGCTTCATTCTTGTGTGCTTATATTTTGTATCAACAAGGACGTGTACTTTGCTTGGAGTTTACGTCGGTTTGGTTAGGGTTAAGTACACAATACTTTGGGTTAAGCAATTTCTTATGTTATTCATCTAATGCTAACCGAGTAAGCACAATATACACTCAAGTCTTATATGCATTAGTCTACAAGTTTACATATACGTGCGTGTAGGTAGACATTTATTTTATTTAGATAACGTCTAATCATCCTATGTCGAATACGTGTATATGATATGACGCTTAGCATCTCTCTTTCATAAAAGTTTGTGTGTTTGTGATTTTGAAAGTGTATAACTTTCTTTAAGATTATTCGTACACGTGGCCTTCGTTCATGTTTGCTTTTCTCCTTGTCTCCAACAATTTCAAAACACTTTCTGTACTCCGTTCTTATTAATAATCATCTTGCACCATCAGATACAAATATCAGTAACACTACTAATGTATCAAAACATATTTTTCGAATGCATCGTATTGTCACACCATTTACGGCGGTTAAAGCAGAAGCATCCCCAATATTGGATAGTAAAAATGCTCTAGTGTTCGCTTGTAACCACAAGTTTAATTTCACGTAAATCGTGCCAAAAGAGAGAAAAGGCATCAGGATCATCACATAACGGCACCACCGTCACCATCCTCTTTTGCTCGTCATCCTCCACTAATCATCATCTTCTCCATGAACAACAACATTGGTATGATCATAGCAGATGCACGCCGCAAACACACACACACAAAGTGTAAGAGAGAGAGAGAGAGAGAGAGAGAGAGAAAACCAAAAAGGAAGCTAACAGTTTCTCTCCCTAAAATTCTTCTTTCTCTCTAGCTTTTACATTTGTGACTCTCAGAAAATCGAAAGAGCACGTTTGCTTGGCTCTCTTCCCTCACAACAGTACTACCATTACTATTAAAAACCATTAGAAGAATCTTCTATATGATTAGTATGGGGCATCTGCATTTTCCTTTTCCTCGTTGATCTGATACATCCTCAATCCACAATGCCATACACATAATTATGCGTATATGTATATCTTTGGCAGTGGTGATACGATGATAATAGTAGCGGTGGTAGTGGTGGTTGGAGTCGTGCCTTGTGCTACATTTTATGTATGCTGCAGCCCCATTGTTATGTAATCATGTCAAGTCTACTAAAAAACTTTATACCAGCCAACCAAGCAAAAAAGAAAACCGTGTCAGAAATACCAAAGCATCATCATCAAAAGACGAAAGGAACCGAGATATTACTCTCTTCCAGCAAGAACAGTATGGCATCGGTAAGCTAAAAACATGAAAATGGGAAAAGAGCTCTGTGGTTGAGAAAAAGCAACAAGGAAAAAGTAGAAAGCGTACAAAACAACAAGTAATGAAAATTTTCCCAAGGAAAATGTAGGGTATCTATCCTTCAAAATATGTGTTTCTGTGTGTTGTTGATGCATCTACCTATATACTTTATAGGTGGTTTTCACTTTTTCAAAACCATATACTTTTCACTATGCTTGCACAGCATGAGAGAGAAAGATAACAGCTCTGCTTTCTCTACTTACACAAGAAAAAGTATTACTAGAGAAAATAAAAAGGAGAAACATGCTATCATGTCTGCTGTAGAAGTGCAGACGCGGCAGAAAAGGACCATCACTATCCCTGGATTGCCTACAATAGTGAAGACAGTTGAGTTGAGTATGTGGAAGGGAGATAATGATACAATAATGTATAATATGTAACGAGAAAGTAATAATAATACCGTGTTCCCTGCCGCGTTTGCCACTTTTCCTCGACAGAGGAAAGTACTAAATAAAATATTTGTGTGTTGTTTATTTATCTCTCTCCATGTACACATAATATTATATTTTCTGCGGAATGCAAAATTCGATGGATGAATGAAGAAAAGTGTAATAAAATATGTCTACAAAGTATACAGATACGCAGTTATAGGACCCCCTCACCGGTGATGATAGTGATATTCATGAAGATAATGGTAGTAACAGACAGACAGTTGTTATAATTTAGTGCAAATAAAAAAGACGTGGAGTTGTAATGAATAAAATAAGTTTCATATTTTTAACATTATTTTGGTCCATATCATAGTTTCTTTAAGATGCGGAAAATACAAAATGTTAAGAACGTAAGTGAAGGAATTTGGTAAATTTAATTTTGTAATTTTGAAAACGTCTAGTGTCTGGTGGAATATATTACGGGCTTTAAAGCTGTAGCACGTTCCCAAATTCTACCATTTTTTGCATTAAATGTTTTAGTAATGCATAATATCTTTCAGCCTAAGAAAACAAACTTTTGCTCTAATTTGTTTCTTCTAAATTTCATTCTTCATCTTTCTGTTGTATTGCGATTGTTGAATTTAAAAAAATAGTGGATTAAGTGTTGTAGTGAGTACATCCACTTCAAATCAACACTTGTTCAGCGTTCTGAAAAACGTTTTTACTTTTCCATTGTTTGTAAATATTTGCCAAAGTTAAAATGAAAAAGTGTACTGTGTACATGTACATCATGTATGGAATCATTTTTGAGAGGTTTCCCTGTAGGTCTGGTTTTCTTTCACACATACTATACAAATGACTAACCAAAACATTTACATAAGCGTAAAGAGCTATATGTCTTTATATAGTATTGTGTCAATTGTGTGGTGTTTACTGAAAGGAATAAGAAATTATTAAGCAAGCAACATAATATGAGTTCTTGATGCGCTATAATACTTTCGGTTCTATTAAGTGGCCACACAGTTTTGTGGCTAGCCCAACGCCCATTAGGTAGAGGAGAAAGCACAAAATGAGACTGAAGTGAGGTGGGATGTGATACTATCGCTCTCTCTCTCTCTCTCCCTATAACTTGTCTTTAGAGAGAAGTGGAATGTAAAGGTGAGATCACAGAAATAGCCTGTAATAATCATAAGCCGAAATCCATAATAACCTTTATGATTGTTGGATTCTCTCATTTAAACTGAGTTTTCCTATGTAATAGTAATAATATGTGTATGAATGTACATCTAGCATTTTTAAATTGAGTGAGCTGTGGTCGTACATGTATCACAGTTTGTAGCATCAATATGTTACGTTAGACTATTTCACTGTACATTTTGCCTCTATATAATTAATAAGGATATAAAATTCCCATTTAACATGAAGAAAAGTACCTAATACATTCGTATTTCACATTACAGGAAATTTGAATTTACCTTTTGGTAAATTCAGTTTCTTTGTTAATACAAAACAAAACTCCTTGACTGACTACAAAGTATGTACCAAGATCTAATATTTGAGAAACCCAGTACTGTCCAATCATTTGCCTGTGCTCCTGCTATGGAGTATGCACTCAATATTTATTTTACTACTTCTGGCTTTATAATGGTCCGACTTGTTCTTGTTTCTCATCCAATCCAAATTTTATTTGTCTCCGTCTCTATCCACCCCACCACCAATAATGTGCATTATGTACTATGTTACTATAATGCGCTCAATCACTCGTGTATGTATGTCTCCTTTTTTTCAAAATGCTGAACTTTATTTTTATTTTTTGCATTTTCTACCATTCTGATTTTCGTGCCAAGTAAAAAATGACAACAGAGAGAAGCGGTTGGTTTTTACTAAAGAAGAAAACGTTCGTCGTAGTACGAAAATGGAGAAAAAGTAAAAAGAGAAAGTTTTTTCTCTTTTCCTAAGAGAAGCAGAAAATGTCTAAAAAAGGCTTTGAGAGGCATGAATACTCTATCTAACATGTTTTTAGAGTAGTAGACAATCTCATTCTTCGTCGTTGGCTCGCTCAAGTCAGAAAATTTTTTCCCTTCATTCACAAAAGTTTTTTTTTCATTGCAGCTTCTTTTTTCTATTCCTTCCTTCTTTTTAAAAGAAAAAGTAAGTATAGGAATAGAAGAACATTCCCCTTTATAATCCACCTTTTTTTACAATATTCCATCCAGTCTTACTTTTTACTCGTTGTATATGTGTAGTTTTTAAATAAAAAGATGCATAATGGGAGTTTGGAGTATTTTCAATATTTGTGCCAAGAAGAAAAACGAAGTTAAAAAAGGAGCAATACCGGAACAAAAACTAGCATCCTCAGAAGAAAAATTGACTGCGAGAAAATAACCCTAGTGGTCTCATTGTAAATACAGCACATAGCAGAACTTAAATAACGATGTTCCTGCTATTATTTCTCTTTTCTCTCTAGCTATCATTTTCTTTCTCAATCTCCCATTCTAAATTTTTATAAGAGCAGCTGCTTTTGTTTAAGTTGATGTTAGGTCTGATTTGGGTAGCTGTGTGTACTCGTAATAGGAAAAAAGTTGAATGAGTCAAAATCTCTATGTACTTCCACACTACGACATTCTGCCATTTTGGGCAAAGAGAGAATCTAGGTTCAGTGAGTCCCTCGTCTACAAGAGAAAATGAAGCCAAAGTAAACCATTTATTATGACTTTGCTTGTGCGCTTCCTTCCACGCTTTGTTGCTTTCTCTTCCGTGCCTCTTCCTTTCTCCATTCTGCCCTTATCAGCATCAATGCATGTTGTATGCGTGTTTTTGTATATGAACATGCTTCTTACATGCTCAGTGCTCTCCATTCTTTCCACTCATTCACTCATTTCTCTCTGATATGGGCAAAATGACTTCTTCGTTGAATACGGTCTTGTAGTAACTGGTTTCGAATTATTCTTACTTAAGTTCCACAGAAGTGGTGGAAAATGTAGGGTAGTGAAAAGCCAAAGGAGCAGCTAGATTACTTTTTGAAGGAAGAAAGGAGGAAGAAAATGGGGAACGAGATAGAAAGCAAAAGGAGAACAGAGCATCTCTTTTTGCAATTCAAATGAGCAATAGCAAAGAAATGGCAGTACATAGCAGTTAAAGTCCAAAAAAGTGGCAAAGAGGCGTTTTCGCCATTTCACGTGTCTCATTGTAAAAAGCAAAAGCAATTTCTCCTCTTCAAGATTACTCTGCTTAGAAACCTTTTTTCTTTCCATCTTAACTACTTTTTAAGATCTAGATAGTAGAAAAATGATGGTTATCATATAACTCTGAAGAATATACATAGGCAGTTATAGGTTGTTTGGAGAATAAGAAAATTTGCAAGAAAAAAAACACTCTTAAAGAAAGCAATCATCGTTATTACAGTTAGTGCATTACGATATCTGAAATTGAGGACTTTTGAACTGTAGTATACAGCAATTAAATGCATTTGATATATAGGAAAAAGCATTTTGTATTTAGATTAACTGTACATAAGTAATTCACAAAAATGCCTGATCGGACATTAGATCTTACAACGTACAAAAAGAATTTTACTGTTCCTTGAAGAATCCAACTTGGCTTAATATAATAATTTTATCCGACGAAACTGAAGATAAACGAATAAGAGAACAGAATAGGTGATCATTACAAAGCCTACCAAGCGCATCTGTCGAAATTTGCCTCTCCAATCTCGAATTTAAAAACTCGTTGATTCGCCAAAAAAATTACACATAGCATTCTATTTAATCCGTTTATAGAACAAGAACAACGTGTTCAGTTAGAAAGCGGTGCAGAATAGATCGATCGACGTTGCTTGTCGGTCGTCGGATTTCCACGCCCACCCACCAACATCGCTGCCACAACGGAGTACTACGTTAAAGTAGATAGAAAGCAACGGAAGCATTGAAAGCGGGCACGGTATAGGACAAGGACGAAATGCTTGGAGGGAGTATGTAGTTGCATCTACATCACTGTACAGACACTACTCACTTTCTCCTACTGTGTTTTCTCCACTTTGAATTCGCCCATGCCTGGGTACTTTCATAGAAAATGTGTGTACTTATCTTTGCTTTTGTCGCTTTTTTTATTTACTGGCTCTTGCATGGAAAATTCGTACATTCATATTTTAAAATGAGTGTTTTTTGTATGCATTTCATGTTATTATTATTTCGTTCTTCTTTAAGTTCCTTTTTCCTGGTTCTTTTAGCTTCTCCTATACATTCAGTTTACTAGAGTACAAGGAAAAACAATATTTAGCATGACAACATTATTATGTATTTATGGCGAGTTAAAAGCAAAGATTTCTTTTTTTATTCCCCCGTTCCATGTTTAAATTCTTTACCAGCTTTTCTCTGAAATACAAAGCTGAGCTGATTTTTTGCGAGCTCTGCTGCAAGAGGGGGATTTCAGCTGTTGATGGATTTGCGCTATCAAAGACACATGGGGAAAATATTACTACATTGTGTCTGAATAAAGCTACTTTCTCAATCTCTTTTCCTCTTTTTCTCTCTATTCTGTGCTGCTCGCTTTCTCCATTATCAAATCAATAAATTTTGTGCAAGTGTAAAAAACATCAATCTACAAGTTATAAAAGTTTGTATACGCAAGCGAATCTTGAAACGAGTAAACATAATACTACCAATATGCAAAATAGGTAGAAGAAGGTAAGTAAATAGGATGTTACACTTTTCTCCTTCTCTGTCATGTGTCTCCTCTCCTTACGCTAATCCTGTCTTGGCCTACAAGTAATGTAGGTAATAACTTTTTGTTAGTATTGACAGATTTTCTTCCATAAAATAGGTAATGGGTTTGATAGAATGTACTAAATGTCGGCAGAATAAATATGTGGTTGTGCGGTACTCAATTATTTCTTTATGTTATTGGAGTAAGATATTGACTGCCAATAGATTGCACTGAGAAACAAGTAAACCAGAAATAATTACCGCCATATTCTGTTACGCTCATGAACATATGCAAGAAAAAAGGTGATGATGACAGAGAATGAGTCTATATGTATATGCACAGTTCGTAAATCACCACTGTAATTTTAGTAATGAGCTTTACTTACACGGTTCATTACCTCGTGACAGGTGGCTTTCATTTTTGTGTCAGGAAAGCTTCCTTATGTGCCTGTCCGTCTGTTACACAACCCACGCATAAAATTACCAACTTCTTACTTGCTTGGTTTTTACTAGCGTTATGAACAAAAAACCACTATGTACGCTTATTACGTGTATTTTATTTTATGGTCTTAATGCCACTTTCTGCATGTATTCAGAATTACATGGTTGAATTGTTAATATTGATATTTCATTCTCTACTCAAGTATCCAAGTCTGCTTTTACCAAAAAATCATTATGAAAGGCCTGTCTGGCACGATAATTACCAGTGCATTCATCGACAAGCTTTTAACGTGAAAAAAAACTCCATCTCTGTCATCAGCCTATTTGTATGAAAGAGAAATGAGTCGTTTATCACCCGAGAAAATTAATATACATTTTCAACCCGTCAGTTCCCTAGTCCGTCAGTTGCTGATTAAAGTCGAATTAGTCATTCTTTACTTTTATGAACCAAGAATTTCCCAATAATGAATAATAACAATAAATATAAAAAGAACGCTTTAATTGATTCTATTGAGAAATAAAAAGGGAACGCCACTAGGAAACTTGCAATAGAGTACTACCACCACTATCGACACAAAGGCGTGGATTTCAAAATCAATCCTTGTTTTTTCATCCTAAATAACTTTGCCATTTTCCATGCATGGCTTATCGAATGTTCTCATCATAGCAATTATTCCCTCCTCCCCTACGATACTTTTTGTAAAGTACTCCCATTCATCTATCTGTTAGTAACAGCGAGTTTAGTAACAATTCCTTATGATGACGAATAAGAATTTTGTTGTGTAATTCAACGCATCCTGTATTTATTGCATAACTCTTGTACATGGTATTTATTAATATGTACGCATTTTGAGTGGGGCTCGTGCTTTGCATTGCATTATTCCTTGTTCTTGAGTTGTGCTGGTGGATTTAGAGGATGGGCTTTTGCTCAACTGAAGTGGGAGGAATGTGAAAAGGGCACGGAGCAATCTAAAAAGTTTGATAAATGGTGGAATCATAAATTTGACATGCAGAGTAATGAATACCAGAGCTACTCAATCAGAAGAGGCCAGACGTCTGCCTCAATTAGGATTACAGCCCTGGAAGCACGGAGGAATGGACAAGCGGAAGAATGGTAAAGGGTAAAGAGCGTTTCAAGTAAACCCGGTGTAAAACACATACCACAGCTGATGTTGATGATATAAAGAAGGAAAAAGCGAGAAAAGCAAGCAGGAGGCTAACGAGAAAATGGAGTGATGATGGCGATGATCGCTTGCACTACTATCAACGCTGCGGCTCCGTTCTTCTTAATGCGACGAAAACTTGATGTTGTAGTCCACGAGTAAAAGAAGAGCCTGCATGCGAGGAGGCAACGGCTCTGCTGAACTCAGTCAGCTTTTGTCCATTTACAAACGAATTGTATTTATGAATACCATTCCAAAAATGGACATGGTATAGAGATGAAATGAGTATGTATAAAGCCTTTCTCTGTCAATAAAAGACTACTACAACCTTTTCCGGCTGAATGAACATATTCAATCGAGTTTCATATCCACTGGCATTTTCTCCAATCCATTCCGTTTTCGGAAGTTTCCATGTAGGAGGTAATATATTTTCATCTGACATTGTTGTATGCGGCATTAAGCAATTCACGTTGTGTGTGCATGTATTTTTCAACACAAACCGAAACCGTGTAAGAGGAATGGTTACATTTTATATATATTTGTGACTGCTGCTGCGTTATTGCACTCACCAAAGTAATCGAAATACCTATTCTTCTATTTTGTATAAAACTATGTAGAAAATGAATTTCTCTCTTCTTCACTTTTCTTCAAACACCACTTTTTGTCTGCGTTCTCGTATTCCAGGAAGAAAAGTCCTAGCTCAACTTTCAACTCACTTCTGAATATTTTCTACCACTTTTCGTTCTTTCTCTTGCTCTCCTGCTGTGAAAATGTTGATTGCACTTTTGCCCTTTCTGTTTCACAACCATCACCACCAAACCAGAAAACTTGTACCTATACGTAAATTTCGCTTCCATCACTACAAAACATTTGCAAGTAACTTTCACATGAACTATTGAATATATGAGTTTTGTATAAGCTATGCATGAGTCTCTTATGTTGCAGTACAATTTATATATGGCACAAACACAGCTCATGATACATATTTGTAACTACCTATACACTATTCTGAATAAGTATCAGTCAAGAGAAGCCAATCAAGCGTAACAAATTTGTTGAGACCAATTTTATCAAATTACCTACTCATGTTACCACTTGACAAGTCAGCGAGACGTTCGTAATGATAATGTTTAGGGATGGAAAAAGTTTAAAATTCTCCTTCTCAAATACTCTGACATCATCATCCTTGAGAATTATATTTTATTTTACTTTTCTGAAAACTTCCTCCCTTTTTCTCGTTCTCTCCGTTTCTCTTCCGCATCAACGTTAAAACCACTACATTATTGATAAAGTTGTCAGCAAGCTGTGCATACTCCACAGCCGTGCAAGTGATGCTCGTATATGCGTGCGTTGTGGCAGCAGTAAAATGAAATAAAATTGAACAATGAGCTTTCACTTTCAAATAATGCCAACATTCTAGCTTGCTCCTGTCTGTTGGCTAAAGGAAAGTTATAACCACAGAGAGAGCAGTATGTGCCAAAGTTGGATAAAATGACTCATGTGTACCTACCACTATTGTAAGCAGAAGAAGTAAGAATAATAGCAATAAAATTTTCTCCACACACACTCACAAACTTGTGTGTGCATATTGTGTGTGTGCTATACAACACAAATTTTTCATGTATTCTGTAACGCAACCAAAAATTACATTATTCTCATCCGTTCCACATTTCTCGTGTGGTTATACTTCCGGAGAAAAGAGAGAGAGAGCGAAAATGCGCCGCTAACACATCATCATCTTTTCACCAAATACACATTCTCGGATATTTCGGAAAAGCCGAATATTATGAGCTTTTCCATCATCACCGCACCGGCGGCGGTAACTCACCAACTACCACCATTTCTACTGCCAGCACCATCGGAGCATATATAAAAAGCTTGTTCGTATTCCGTCACAATATTATGTATTTTCTGCATACAGAAGAACGGAAATTCAAAATATTATGAAGTGAAAGAGTGTGTTTCTGTTTGTAAGTAATATATAATGCAAGTTGTAGGGAAAGCAACAAGAAAAAAATGAAGAAAAAGGCACACAATAGGTTGAAATTAAAGTTTTGCCAAGTTGCTTGGAATTTATTGAAATTCCATACTGACATCATCATCTCATCTTGTTCACAACTGTGTGCATGAGCTCTGGAAACGCGTCATCGTCACTCTTATACAATGATAAATGTGTACTGTAATATGCTACCGTATCATGAAGATGAAATGCTATGAACTATGAACACATTTACATTGTCGTCATATTATTCATAATAGTACACTTTTCTTGAATCTTCTTCTTTCGTCACTATATTCGGTTCACGGTTTCTACGCTTCATGGTTGAGATTGAAATAATGCATTATACAGAATAAAAAACTGTAAACTGTGCATTGAGAAGACTCTCAAATATTCTCCAATTTCCATTTTGGAATACGATTCGTTATTATTATGCATCCATCATGAATCATGACGCACATTATATAAATTCTCTTGTACTAAAATATATATACATTCCTGTTGCTGTTAAATATTTTGAATATATGTGAATCCTATTCATTATATTGCCTTTAAGAGTATGTACATTACTTTATAGGCTATAATTTTATGATATTGTGAAAAGACAAGTTCTTACACAAGACCACGCTAAAATTCCCGAACTGAATACAAAAATTTGATGAAATATATATACATTCATGTACATTTTCCATTGATTGATGTAGAAAGAGCAACCATATTCACTGTCGGCTCTGAGTGAAAGTAAACCCGGGAACTAAACAATACTTTCTTTTCGTTCATTTATGCTGCTAATAGTATTGTGAATGTGCATCATACCTCATTCATGCTTCCTACATACATATATTGTTATATCGACTACCGAAACATTATGAGGTGAGCTTGATTCGTGCAAAATTTAGTTTTCTACTTATTTGTTTACTTGATTTCTCCTTTTACATGTCTATGCGTTCTTCTGAATGAATATAGAGGTAAGAAACATCACTACAATGAAAAGAGCGTAGGTCCCAGTACATTTAAAGAACTGTCACCTGTCAAAACGTCTTTCTTGCTCCCTTTCCATTGGACAGGTTTATCCAACATGGCGTTATATGTCGACTCGCTGCTTGTTGGTGGAAATAATAGCAATTGGGCTAAGATTATATCACAGTTATAACGTTTTTGATTTGCTAAGGTATTCCATGTTGCAGTATATTACTATAACTGCAATAAAGGAAGTGGCTATTATAAAAAACAAATTCCCTTCTGGTTAACCTAATCCATTCCATTAGTGAGCCAATCCACAATTGAACTTAAAAATTAGACCTGTCTTTCATTTGATCATCAAATTGAACCTCATGCACGTACGCAATCCATAATGAAATCATTTGAAAGGTCCAGCACCCTTGTTATAGTTGGTTCAACCCATGACTAACTGTTACTAATTGGTGGGGAAAACGTGGAAATTATTTCCTTTCCGAGAATCCGTCATTCTCGACCTTCAGCAATAACTTGCAACGAACAAGATGAAGAATCACATTCGTCATTACACTTCCGTAACTCTTTTTTACATGAGAACACAATGCCAAATTTGAGAGCAGACCAAACTGACGGCATATACAGCATCATCGCCAATGTCTTCATCCTGATAATTTCCAAATCATTCGAACCGCTGAATCATCACTCTTGCCTTTATTAGATTCACTCAAAAGTTCATACTCCATAATATTATAACCTGACCCATGGTGTTTTTCTACAAACTGAGTTCCAGCTTGCCCTATCTAAGCTGTGATCTTTTTTCTCACTCACAGGGTGAGATATTTTTAGATATAAAAATGACTCTTCTACCGTAATAAATCATATTATCATCTCAAATATATAGGCATAAACTCAACTGCAATTTAATAAAGCTCTATTCAACCAAATACACATTTTGAATTACCAAAAACTAGTCCACCATGCATAACACTCTATTGGATGTCCATCATATTAGCGATGAGTATGAGCACGACTCTTGTGGAATTTTTACTGTAATATTCGGATACGTGAACTTAACTTTAACTTGAATGAATGTAAAATATTAGATTTTGGCCTGGGCCTACTCTGAATGGAAGTGAAAGTCAAGCTACCGCAACCAAGTTTGAAAACTCTAGGAAACCCACACACAAATGTATATATCAGACTAGCTTTCTACTCATCAGACACAGACACTCCTTTTGTTACCACTTTTGAGTGTGTTTTCTCCGTATGTACATGTTTGTAGGAATATACCTGTTGTCAAGAATCTGGAACTAATGAAACCACAAGGATTCTCGTGATCCGAATTTAATTTGGATCATATATCACATCTCATCAGGAATGCTTAAGAGACTTTTGGGAGAATGACTTCCTCTCCTCATTAATTACCTCATACTAAACTTTCTGTTAATTTAACCTCATACTGCAGATGAAAAACCACCAAACATTCAAAAACAAAGCAACTCATAAAGAGTAGCATTTTCTTGGAAATGCTTGATTATGTAAAGTTAGAGTTATTATTTAGCAAGCAAAAAGAAACAAAAGTGAGCTGAAAACGCGCATACAATAAGCAAGGGAGCATCATAACAAAATAGGGGAAAAAAGGAATTCTATCATAATACAATATCACAGTTCGCTTTTAGCGCTTTAAATTTTGGTTGGGTTGTCGTGCTAGTATATCTCTTCAGTTTACGCGCTAGTTAAATAATTAAACCCTTTCTTAATTCCAAAATTATTACAAGATCCATCTTCAATTTATCGGGTTGATCGGAAGCTTTGTTCTATTCTATTTTAATGTCACATCAATCACTTTATTTTACAAACTGTCTATAGAGATTTCCAATGAATGGTTGAAGCAAAACAGATACTTTGTTAACGCTCAACTCTAGTAAGAATATAGATCATCGAATAAGACGATCCTTAAGAATGTGAATTCTTTCAAACTGCTTAAGCCTTTTTCATCAAAATCAGCTTTTGCTATATATCTTTTCCTTTTTACCTTCACTGACTTTCACCTTCTAAGATGGATTAATTTAATCGAAAGAAATTTTTATGTCTGCCAGAATTTTTACAAATGAAAAAGTTTTTATCCAGTTCGAATTAGCATTCTTAATAGACTTTCACCTTTTGAAAGACCAAACGATAAACATACAAATGAAGGGACCACAAATGGAGACTAAGTGTTTTGGCTTGAATAAATAATCAAATTGACTTATATATCTCGAAATAATTACGCAAGCAGTCTGACTTCTTCAATATCTAATTCGACCCTCCCATGAAAGCCCATGAAAGGGCCTGAGTAAAATCCTTATCCTACTATGTACAACCTTCGTCAACATCAGCAAGAGAAAAGAAAGCTCCCTACAACACATAAAGAGTCGCGAAACCCTATATGTTAACGTTAAGTTTATATATTCGATGATCTCTAGCCTACTAACATGATTATGAAAATAATGTGTGGGAATTCGAAGATATATTGTATATGGCATGTATATATGTACTTATTACTATAATCCATATACCACTATGTAAAGTAAATCCTCGCCAACCTACTACGTTCTTTATTCTCGGTGATAAAAACTGTAAAACCCTCCTGTATTCGGCCTAATGATCGAAAGAGCGAGACCAGCGCTACCCATACATTTATTTGTAGGTGTAGGAGTGATGAAGACGAGTTCGCAGCCCTGATGATGACCTGTTAGTAGTAATTCAACGAACGCCTTACAACTTTGAATGACCTTGAGCTAATTAACGCCAGCAGGTGCTCGCGTACAACGGCGCAC
>JAQIXW010002320.1:0-15897 GCA_034700685.1 Willowsia buskii | reverse complement strand
TTTCCACTCCCCACATCATTCTCCCTAATCACCACATGAAGTGGCGATTAATAACCATACATAGAAAGAAAAAGTTCCGTCCGATGATGCTGCCGCTATGCACCAAAGATAATCTGTGTGATAGCACATCCCAAACTAATCGGGAAGCCATTTATGCTATTAGAGGAGCAATGACCAAAATGGCTCAAAACAAAAACCAACAGACTTTTCCTGGTTTAAAAATACCATGATGGATTATGCGGAAAATTCAATAATTATTGCTATTGTTAACTGCATATAATATTAGTTAAGTAGTATTTACTACTAATAATAAAGAAAATGTTGCTCCGCTAAATAAATTAACATTTTCTCAACAGCCGGAACCAATCAAAGTAGTCGTCACCGGTGCTGCCGGTCAAATTGCCTACTCCCTTTTGTACCAAATCGGCAAGGGAGATGTGTTCGGTCAAGACCAACCAATTATCCTGCATCTGTTGGATATCCCTGTTATGATGGGAGTTCTTGAAGGTGTCGTAATGGAACTTAATGACTGCGCCCTTCCTCTTCTTCGCGGTATTGTTCCTACTGCAGATCCAGCCGTCGGGTTTGCTGATGTTGAGGCTGCATTCCTTGTGGGAGCCATGCCAAGGAAGGAAGGTATGGAAAGAAAAGATCTTCTCTCTGCCAACGTCAAGATCTTCAAAGTTCAAGGACAAGCACTTGACAAGCATGCTAAGAAAACTGTGAAGGTCCTCGTTGTCGGCAATCCTGCTAACACCAACGCACTGATTTGCGCTAAGTATGCTCCTTCCATTCCAAAGGAGAACTTCACCGCGATGACAAGATTAGATCAAAACCGTGCTCAGGCTCAGGTACATTTTTGACAAGAATTTTATGATATGATAAAGTTCATCGTGTAATGCGGGAAAACCGTTTTTCATGACATTCATTAAATTACTTCAGATTGCTGCTCGACTCGGTGTTGGAGTGGAAAGCGTACGTAATGTTACCATCTGGGGAAATCACAGCTCTACCCAGTACCCCGATGCTCGGCATGCCCTGGTCAAGAAGGGTGCCGAAGAGGTCAAGGTGACTGATGCTCTTCCCGACACTGCTTGGCTGCAAGACCAATTTATCACGGTAAATTCACAAGTACAATTTACCTAAATCTTTTTTTTAAAAGAAACCTTGAGCATTTCAATAATTTGTATTTATGCATGTTCTTAAAGACCGTGCAAAAGCGTGGTGCTGCAGTTATCGCTGCAAGGAAAATGTCATCGGCAATGTCTGCAGCCAAGGCTGCTGGTGATCACATGCGCGATTTATGGCTCGGTACTCCAGAAGGCACTTCTGTGTCTATGGGTGTCATCTCTGACGGATCTTACGGTGCTCCTGTTGATGTCATCTTCTCTTACCCGGTTACAATCAAGAACAAGCAATGGTCCATTGTCCAAGTAAGACCATAAGATTGCGTTTGGAAAACGATGGAGAAAGTTAAATGATTTGGAAAGAATTATGCTAATAATGATAACATTAATTTTTGAAGGGTTTGGCAATCGATGACTTCAGCAAGGGAAAGATTGAACAAACTGGTCAAGAACTCGTTGAGGAACGACAGGAGGCTTTAGCCGTCTGTGAAGATTGACTCGTCTCGGACAACGACATAATAAGGAGAAATAGCAAATCCGGTTTATCTAGACTGTAATCAATAGTGAAATCGGCATTGATGCCTAGTTATTCGATTATACTTGCAGTAAACTATTAAAATAATATATTACTGAAAACCACAATGTATGAAGATTTAAAAATCCATTTAAGATGATCAGGATATACCCGTCCCAATAATTGAACACTTTCTCCAAACGTAATCGCACGTACTATATGCATTGTCTGTAGGATGATGATGTCATACTTTTCACACTAAAAATCTCAAACCGAGATATATCAAACTATTCATTTCGAGCTTTATTTCTTGCTTTAATCTAAATCTGGCACACATTTTTGTCCAGTTTCTTTCAAAACTATTCATGCATGTGTGATATAAACTAAAACTATACATATTTTGGACCCAACTATACCCTTTCTTCAAATCAAAGGAACCGGTAATCACATTCACAAGATGTGGTGTATGAAGGCTACGAAGTTGAAGTGTTGGTTGATACACATTACAATTATAGAAAATGATCAAGAAAATATTATATTGTGTTACATAAATGCAGATCATACAAAGCAAATTATTTTTGTGTCCGTTTTAAAAATACTGAAAATACAAATCCAGTAAATAGACCAAAGCAGGGTGCACTGTAAATCTCTCTTATTGTTAAAGAAGAAATAAGAATAAATAAATTAATAAACTGGAAAACAATCGAAATTGCATTTTCAAAATCAATCGTTTTATTGGCTTAACAAGCGCTATCGATAGCGTTTGACTAGGCTTATTATCCGAGTTATTATCACACGACTACCAACAACTAATAATATCCGCTGCGGTTTACTCTACTCATATCATCCTTTACTTTTAGATAGATAGCACATGTTCTAACATTTATTTGTCATGCTTTAAACTACAATTATTGGTCCCTCCGTTTTCTACATTTTCAGATCATTTTTACTCAAATAAAAATAAACTATTACCTACTTTTTCTTTTAGGAACTTTTACGCAAGCAAAAAATATAAATGGTATAAATAAATCTGTAAGAAGTAATAAGCTTTAAACTTCCATTATATCATGTCATATAATTAATGCTGTATAGGATAACTTTATTTCAAACAACAGTTGCTGCTGCCTTTTCCATGAAGTTGGCCATTTTCACATCCCTCTCGCTGATTCCACTAACGTCATGGCTGGACAATGTGACTTGAACTTTGTTATATACGTTGAACCACTCAGGATGATGATCCATTTTCTCTGCGAGAAGTGCCGTGCGTGTCATGAAACCAAACGCTTGATTGAAGTTCTTGAATTGGAACTCCTTGTAAAGGGCATCTCTTCCGTCGACCAACGTCCATCCAGCTTCCATCAGAGCATTAAGCTTGGTAGAGCGCTCAGGTTCCTCTAGTTTTGGTGAAAGGGGCTAAGAAAAACGCAATGATGAAATCATAAGTTTAAAAAATGCATGAGGCATGAACATGACCTTCCGGAAACCAGATATATTTTGGTATTTTTAATATATAGAATAATAGAACAGACTTACCATTCTGGCAAAATTCTTGGCTTTTCCTGGATGATCTCCCTTGAATAAGCTACAGGTTGCTATTGATCGAAAACTATAGGTAATCCACCAGGGCTCAGAGAAAGAAAAGATGGAGCAGTAACTTTGATGCAATTTCTTATTGACTACTGGGGACACTTTTCTCCAACTATCAAAAAACAGATAATATTGTATAATATACTTGTTGCGTCAGAGTCGATAACTAAATAGTACAGACTGTATGAAAATTTCAAGCTTGTCAATCAAAGATGATCTGTGTTCTATGCATCATAATCTGGAAAAAGGATGAAAAGAAGAATTGGTTATCTTACTCTAAAATGAGAACATACCCTGTTATTATCTCTCGCTGACAAGAAATCTGGGGATGGTAATTTCGTAGCACCACAGCAAAACGAGTTGGAAGTTGATTCTCATAGCCTGTTTCTTGTAAGAATCTCTGGACTGCTCCTCCTAGAGAAAAGTTGCCTAGAGCAGTCTCTCCTCTCAGAAAATGAAGTCGAGCCATACAGATGAAGTTATATTATAGTCCTTTTATTGTATCTTTAATAGAGATCAATAGACATGTACAAAATTTTATATCTAATCTCTTCTTCTGTGTATTCTGGCGTTTCTTCTGGATGCTGGTTGAAGAAAAGGGGCAACTTGTACCTGAAGATTATGGAGACAAGTATATTTCGCTGGAAAGTAACATGCATCATGCATGGGATATGTATATGTCACGTTATGTGAAAAATGATATAGTCAATAGAGTTTCGTTTCTTTCGTCATTTATAAGCAGAAATATGAGTTACAAAGATAGACATGTCCAGATATTCGATATGATTTCTTTCAACTGTCATAAATAAATAGGATAAATAAATAACTCTGCAATGCTTAGATAGAGAAAAGAAAATGCTGAAATAAACTTCAGCTGCTCCAATCAACCTAACTGTAAAGTTGAAGTGCAGTAATCAAACTGTAAATTCAAATTGGAGAAGAACGTGCACACATAGATAATTAATCCAGATGTAATAAATGCATTCCAATTTCAGCCCCACGTTTCAAGCAATAAAGGTGAAAGGGTTTCTTGTTTTTTTCTCATATTTCTTGTCTTCCTATAAACCTATAACCTAGTTTTATGACAAGTTCGCGAACCAAAAATTTAATGAGGAAGGAAATATGGAAAGAGAAAGATGTTTATCCGTAGACAGCAACAGGCAACATGCGTTGACTCTGAATGCGGCTGATGTGAAAATTTACCCTTGAGCAGAAAAATCTTGATTTTTTCTTTCATTTATTCATGAGAAAATAAACACTTTTAATTCTCAGACCAACAACAAAAAGCCGCTTTAATGGATAATCTTCTATTACTAACAATTAAAGTTAAACACCTCGGGACTAAAGAGAAAACCCGATAAATTCCCAGTTTCACTTCCAGAATATACTTTCTCTTCTGTCGTTGGAAAACTTTTACTTCTGCTTAATGTGCTATCTATCTTGGTATGAATTATGCCGCATAATGCTTTTTAGATCACCAAAAACGAAAACAAACTTCAATGCATTCAGCATGCACGCTTCTCCTCATCTGCTACGGCATGCTGGTTCACATATTATAAAAACTTGCACGAGCACATGTTTTGCTTCATGCACCCAGAAATAAAAACAAGATAATATATGGAAGAATTTAGTAGTCAAAAGTAGTTTATGTAAGGAACAAAACAATTTCTAAGTAGTGTAGTAGTAAAAATTAGTTCACAATAAGTAAAAAACATAGTTTACTCTTTACACTTTATAACCTACTTTGTCTGAACGAGAAAATGGGTCGCGTAAAAGTTAAAAGCGTTGTGGACAAGGATTCGAATAGTTCAGCGAATCCAATTTTGGTGAGATTTGAGCATGCTCCGGTGAAGTCTGATGTGGACGAGTCCCTGGATCTTAACAGTGTATTTGGAACAGCAGTTTTTGAAACGGACATGTCTTCAAGTGCATCAAGAGATATGTCACATTTAAGCCGATCAGCTTTTGAAAATCGGACTGCTCTTTCTGGAAAAGGTAGCAGACACACAGACATATGGAGACGTCTTCTTATTTAGTTAAAAATCAAATGCGTACCAACTTAACTATCAATTTTGCCTCTTAATTCTAGAAACCAAAAGCGGAACGAAGAGAAAACAAGTAGTTGCCTTACAAAGTGACGCAATGACCTACATTGGCACACGAGGCTTTGATATTCCAAGTTTACCTGCGTCCACTGATGACATGATGAGAACATACGTGGCTCTGAAGGATAAAAAGAAGCTACGAATTTTTGAAGTCACTCCGATCACAGTTTCCCCGTATTTGAAAGGTCACTCCCATGTTTTGCAGAAGGACAGAGATACCACGGTTGAGAAAACTAAACAAGAAAAGCAAGCCAAGGGAATTGATCTTATAAAGACGTTCGGCTCAAAGAGGAAAAGGTCCGTTAATTTAAGTGGCATAAATGCAACTTTGATGATAAAATATATTTCAGCTATATAACATGTTCTCGCCATGTAAAAAATTATATTTTTGGGAATTACAGATTGACTTACGAAAAACAGGAAAAGAATAAAATTGATATTAGTGACATGCAAGAGAGCATTGATAAGGCTATCGAAAATCTAGAAGTGCCCACATCGGAACCAGTTATCAAAGATGAATCCGTGTTGACGCTATTACCACCTTGTAACCGTGCGGCCACAATGCCGGAAGGAGTTTATAATTTAGAAGATATACTGTCAAATGATGAGCTTGATGCTATGGATGATTTAGTGGAAGCCTTCCTGGAAGCGTCAACCAAGGATATGAGAAAGTGGAAAGAATCTAAGACGTATGATGGTTTAAAACTTCTAGCTCTTTAACTTGCTGTCAATTCTATGCTGATAATATTGTAAACTTATTCCTTATTTTTTACTATAATTTTAGGTATTCTGACTATTTCCTTGCAATGTGGACAAAATTTCAATCCAACCCCTATGACCCCAGAGCCATTCGAAATGCCAAAATCGTTTTATACACAGAATTCCTCATTATCTTGCTGAAACTAAAACACGAATTAATTCGCAAGAAAAATGTTGACCTCCCAAAACAGTTTCCATTGTGGATGAGGGAAAAGGTTCTCGATAGTTTTACAATATTGAATGCCAATGGCACCAGGTATTTTCGACTTTCAGCTGTAGTCCATATCATTTATGTACATGAAAAAATCAAAAATATAATAATAATGTTCTCTGTAAATAATTAATCATTACTATTTTGACGACTCTGCTTTCCAGAAACCGTCCAGATAATTACAAAGACAAAACGTGTTGCTATATTATGGTTCTTGCACTTTTAGCAAATGATCTTCACTTTGATGTTCAGTTGATGTCAACCAGTTTAAATATTCATATAAAAAAGTAAGGTGCAAGGGTTAATGATGAATTTACGAATTAAATTAAATTAGTACGTATATGTTTCAGTGTAATTAGTAATTGTACATCCATCTTTTTCTCTCATCAGGCTCCTTACACTTGCCAGAGCTGTTGGAATAACTGTGACATACAATGCAGGTTTGAAAGAGCATAGGGGAATACTGAAACTACCTTTGCCAAAACCGATTGAGAACCGAGGAAGGCGGAAAACGCTTCGCTAATTCATTATCACGTTTTTTTATAAAAAGCTATATTGATATTTCAATTGAATAAAGATTTTATATCCCCTATAAATCAATCACGAAAACTCGGCACTGTTGTATGTTTTGGGAATAAGGCCAAAACTGTGCTTGTTTCAGGCACAGTTGTGTTCTGGCTTCATTGTAATGTGGAGTGGAAGGTAGAGAAGAGGCAGAAGAGGTTCAAGCCAGGCGGCTTAGAACAATTACCGATATAGTGGTAGTCCTAGATAGTACCCATAGTTTCATGGAAGAAAGAAAGGACAAGCTTCATGTTTTAGTGAACTTGAACCATTCGTGAATTTATTGAATTCGGGACCTTGTTTTTACCCTGCTACTTTATATTATACGATTCCTTTTCGAAATCCATAATATATCTCATATTGTTTTACTGTAGATCCTTGCGACTGTCAAAGATTAGATCGCTAGTCAAAGTGTTTGCTTTTAGGTAGTGCTACTTTCGTCGTTTCAGAACATAAAACAGAATTTACTTAAACAAAATGGACGAAGGCTCTGGCGATGGTTCTCAGACAGCAGCGCAAATAACGCCTATTCCACACTCCCCATTAGGCAAAGGAGCTGCATCTCTCGAAACCGATGCAAACTTGGAAACTTTACAAGCAAATCTAGCAAAGCTGCATCTTGAAAAATCTAGTCGTGCTAATGAACAAGATGAGAGCTGCAACTTTGGGAATGAAATTGATGATGACGAGGAAGACACGTCCTCCGATGAGTCTGATATTGAGCCTATCTGTTCATATTCTTATGTAATCAATCACTATCTATCTCTCTCTCGTATGCTTCATTCATAAATATAAGTCATTGATAGTTCTTAAAACATCTAAAATAATGTGTCAATGATCCTCATCTAGGGCTACATCAAACGACAAACTGTATACTCTTGTCTCACTTGCAATGACCCATCAAAAGAGAATTGGAAGCCGGCTGGAATCTGCATTGGATGTCGCCACGCTTGTCATCTAGGACATGATGTGATTTCAATGGAAACTCGCAGGTAATAGAATTGTCCCAATTTGGCCCTTTGAAATTCTGTTGCTGTTCGCCATTTTAGCCAGAATTGTGCATTAATTTTAAGTTATAATTTCTTCAAATCTAGGAATTTTAGATGCGACTGCGGAAATAAAAAATTTCCTGAAAGCTCACTTTGCATCTTATGTCCAGTATGATTATAAAACAAAAAAATCCGAATCAATTTTTTCTCATAATTAAATGTTACCAATAATTACGCCTTATGTTTACAGGAGAAAGAAGACAACGAGCTAAACGTTTACAACGACAATTACAAAGGGACATTTTGCAAGTGTCAGTGTAAAGAGTCTGATTGCACTGCGGAGGACCCTTTGTATCAATGCGTTGTGTAAGCATTCATGTTCTTTCATTGTATTTAAATACTTAACATTGAAGCTGCGAGCACAGAGAACTGCGAAAATTTCCGCTCAAAATTAATAGTTACATCGACAGATTTAGCAAGATGTTATCTATTACGTAGGGAGCTTATCACCAACACAAGCAATTTGTCTTTGTATAGGTATAAAATAATTGCTTTGTTATGAGTCTCAACTTGTGAGTACATGTAGACGTATATCCGCATCGTGCACTTTTGCAGAAAACACTTTACGTGAAAGCTTTCTGATTATGTCCTCCGTTTCCGATATGAATCATTTCATGAATGAATGAGTTGTTTTTTGTTCAATTATGATGTTGTGTCTTCTCATTTCTCTTTATCCTTTTTGAATCTGAAGTTTGAATCCATCAGTCTTGAAAGTGAAATTATTCATAGTCAAGAACTGAAAGAGAAAAAATATACGCATAATGCTGTCATTTTCATAGCTAAACACATAATCGTTTTATTTAATTACAGGTGTGAAGACTGGTATCACGCTAGTGTAAGCTACACATCTTGATTGTTTGTGATAGTCAATAATTACTCATATATCTTACTGCCTGATTCACGAATTTTCTATCTGTAATCTACCTACCAACTGAAATATTTTGAATATCTAGCATTGCGATGCAAATACTGAAGGAATTGAGAAAAACTACACAGATCTTATATGTGGACCCTGCACCTCAAAGTTGGATTTTTTGCGATATTATGAGCCGTTTGATCGTAAGAATTTCAAAAGTTTGTCAAGTTAAATACTATTATGCTAATTTTGTTAAATATGCAACATCTTGTAACATTACTGTTGCAGCTAAAGCAGTAGTTGATGAAAATGCTGTTGATGAAATGATGAAATACAGCCTCATTGACGTTGACGATGATGAACCGAAAGATGACAATATTTGCAAGCTTGAAAACTTGCCTAAAAAGGATCCCTATCCAACAGGACAACTGTGGACTCTCGGATGGAGGGGCAAACTCTGTCGATGTGAGAAATGCAAGGAAATGTATAAAAACTTGGACGTTTCCTTTTTACTTGATAAAGAAGACGAAACACGTTGCTATTTCTCGGAGGACGATGAAGAGGAGACACAAGACAAGATTTGTACTCTTGTTCGCAAGTTTGAAGAGTGGTTGTTCCAGATGGAACCGGAGGAGCGGACAGACATGTTCCAGTTGGAACCAAGTGAAGTGAAACAAAAGATGCGTGAGTACTTTACAAAAACTAAGCAGGATGGCGAGGAGTTTGTGTTTGAAGATCATTTGTTGGACCAACTTTTCGATTCCTTTGCCGAGTTCATATTGGACGCTGACGGTGGAGCAGATTATCTTTTGGATGTAGATGCATTGGAAAAAGTTTTTGGAGGGGATGCTGGAGCAAAGTCAAAAGTCACTGAGGTTGATAAGAGCACGGAAGCATCATCTGAGAAATTTCCTGGCAATATGGTTTAGAGTCTGTCGATAACCTACACCGATTCTCTAAGAATAGCTTGTAAAAATGTACTAATCATGTCTTCCTTGTGATTAGAAACCTAAAGAACAATTATTTTTCTCCCTTCCACTTATCATAATTCGTTATTGCCGTAATTACATTAATATGCAATTAAATCAAGATTTTTAAAAAATATGCAAGCATAAAACTTAAAACTGAAATGGAAAATATATATGAAACATATGTAACATGTGCTTAAGTAGTCAACTGTATGTATAATATGCAAATAAACTTTAATGGGTTTTTGTTAAAGATGTTACCAATTTTTCTAACACAGCCTTACTTTCTTCGCTAGATCATGCTTAATAGTTTAATACCGCATGGGCACTTACCATTTTATTACTTCTCACACATATCACAATTTTGACATTCACAATCTGCAACTCCAATGTTGGTTTAGGTAGTTTCATTATTAACGAAAGCCTCATAATAAATGTTGTTGTCACACTGACTGACTACTTGTCTGATAGAGGAAACTCATTTTTTAGCCTTATTTGTAGACTAAATGCAAAAAAAAAGAGTTTTGTGAAAGGAAAAGTGCTCAGTGCTCACATCAGTGTCACCTACAGCCGTGCAAAGTGTTGTAAAGACGTAAGATCCTTTTTTCGTTTACCGTCTGCATTTTTACAACAAAGGTTCTTATGCGGTGACGCATAGGCAGTTGTATGTTTTCATTAACTTAGGTAATATTGTCTGCTCAGACCATACAAATAAAATTTTGTTTTACCATGTTTCTGAAAACATTGAAGTGGTTTTTTGAATGAAGTGTCTCGGTTTGGTGAAAAGTTTCGGTTGGACAGACGTGTAGGAATTCCCAACATTTTGAATAAAATCAGTGTCAGTGGTCAAACGTGAATAACAATGCGTCTTGAAAACCCTATCGGATCGGTGATGAAAGCATGGGTGAATTTTCTTAGTCAGTTTGTTGTGGTCAATATGTACCTGGCACTAAAGGAAGATTCTCTGCAACATGACGTTATATACAAGGAATACGATTTCATAGTCAGTAAGTAATTATTATGAATTAGTTAAATCATTAATTTATATCCCTGCAAATATTTTTATAACCAATATAATGCAAAAATTCAGCAAAATCAAAGACGTCTCAACATGCCCCACTTTGAATCTCAAGTTTAATAATAGTTCTTACAAAGCAAGTACAAAGCGAATGTATTTTAAATTTGATTTCATAGATTAAACTTGCAATAAATTATATCTTTAAATTTTTGCATACTGAACACTGAAGATTCCCAAACTTTCTAGAAGAGGTACATAGACAAGGTGTTGGTGTTGGTGTGCACTGTGTAGAAAATATAAGCCCTTCATCTTTGCATTTTAATGGAATCTTGAATCACCACACCGCAAAAAATAGGGCGCAAACAAAGATTAAATCAATAATGAACATGACGCCTCCATTATCATAATTATGTGCAGACAAAATTTATTTGAGTCGAGTGCACCAAGTTATAATTACGACTTTGTTCCGTGCAATTCATGCTTACTATTTGAGGAACTGTGTCAGAGAACGGATTTCAGAATAAGGAAGCTAAATAAGTAGTTGTTGCTTTTTTGTTCTTCCTGAAAATATTTGATGATTATTATTTGCTTGACAATGACAAATACTTTGAATTCAAAAGAACTGCGCTCGCGTTTAATGCAAGTAGAGACCTTAAAAGTCTTCTGTTTAAAATGCCCTAAAAAAGCTTCTTGTTCCTTGTGAACCAAGCGTGGAAATTTACATTTTTGTACTTTGAGCATTGCGTGATTTGCAACAACAATGAGTAATTTGTAACGTTTCGGATGGGTGTTTCCTGATGATGATAAGTTTATTGTATAATTTGTATAATATGGTTCACCATTTGATGCAACTGTATAACGTGTACCCACATGAAACTATTAAAGTAGAGACAAAAAGACAAAATCCCATGGATCATTTAAATTGAATTCTATAACGCGCAATGCTTTCTGCAATCATTCTTATTGAATTTAATTAAATATCACACGAATAACCAATTATTGCAGTCGGGGGTGGAAGTGGAGGAGCGGTCCTTGCTAGTAGACTCTCTGAAATTGAGGAGTTTACCGTACTATTGTTAGAAGCTGGAGGCGTTGAGCCAGTTACCTCCACCATTCCTTGGTTTCACACGCTGCTGCCTGGCTCAACTCTCGACTGGAAATATAACACTGTTCCACAGAAAGATATCCTATTTGCTTATGAAAATCAGGTAAAAAAGTTGTCTATAAAATGTTCAAATGCAGCGAATGAATTAGTTAATCTATATATTATGCGTTCAAGATGTCTCGCTGGCCTCGAGGAAAATTAATTGGTGGAACAAGTGCCATAAACACAATGTTGTACATGCGAGGCAATAGAAGAGATTATGATCGATGGGCTGAAGATGGGAATGTTGGATGGGCGTATAAGGATATTTTGCATTATTTCAAAAAATCGGAGAGACAAAGTGATCCGTTGCTTGCGGCGGACGGTAAATTAAATATTATTATTCTTTTCTTCAAGGAAAAGCAAAAGTACAATTTTATTTGCTTCCTTCCTATTTAACTGAAGGTTATCATCATGGAACAGATGGTCCCCTTCATGTTCAAAATGCTCGATATGGAACTACCACAAAAATTGCAGATACATTTCTGCAAGCCGGGAAATTTTTAGGCTATGATATCATTGATCCTAATGGATATCAGCAGACAGGTCTGGTATACTAACAAACGCAATATTCAAATATGCCAACTCAACAGTAAATTACTGTCTTAATCCCATTAAATGTGTGTTCAATTAAAAGGGTTTTCTAGGTTTCAGTACACAATGAAAACTGGTGTACGTTGGTCAACAGCTAGAGCGTACATTCGACCAGCCATAAAAAGGGGAAATCTTCATGTCTCATTGAAATCCCATGTCCACAAGGTATGTTGCTTGTCATGTCAAAAAAGACAAAGATGATAATATGATGGGAATCTGCATGGTCAGCTATCACAGTTATAACCAAAAAGATCTCAAATTCAGACAAACAATAATAATAATATGCTTTACAACTTTACACTAAATAAGACATTTTACTATAATAGTAATCCGAGTAATAAGCATAGCGAAGTGGCTAGTTGAGTGAGGTAACAAATAATATGAGGGAAAGTATTGTCAAATTTTTTGAAAAGGTGTTATTTGATGAAAGTAAACGTGCTATTGGAGCAACGTTTGCCAGAGATGGGAAAATTCATCATGTCTACTGTCGCAAAGAAGTCATTGTGAGTGGAGGGACAATTGGCTCACCACAGATTCTCATGTTAAGTGGCATCGGTCCTTATGATCATCTTTCAGATCTTGGGGTACAGTACGACAACAGTTTTGTTTCATGTAGCAAAAAAAAGACATGCAAAAATGCAACTAAATGAGCTTAAAAAATTAATCACGGCCATACTGAGACAATTACTAATAATTTTTTTGTATCATGTTCGTATAATTAATGTGCTGCTGAAGTAGATCCCTGTCATTGCCGATTTGCCTGTAGGCAAAAATTTGCAAGGTAAGGCAATTCAGAAACATTTTGTGTGTGCGGACTTTCAGTTTTATACGAGTTTATGTAAGTTTTTGAATGCGCTGCCATGTACAAGCCTAATTTGATGGATCACAAAATAATTGTTTTTCTTCAAAGATCACATGGGGGCCTTTGGGCTTTCTTGGACGGTGAAAAAGGGTTCATCGTACTCTCTATTACCATTATTCAACCCTTTGACGCTTCAAAATTACAAGAGAAATCACATTGGTGGGTATATCATGGAATTGAAAACACATTTTGGAATCATTTTATAAAATTTGATTTCTGTAACAGGTCCGTTTGCTGGTACGGTTGGAGTTGAAGCAAATGCATTTCTACATAGCAGACATGCGAATAAATCGGAGGATTGGCCGGATTTGCAACTCTTTTTTATCAGTGTTACACCAGCCATAGATGGAGGGGGTTCATTTAAGGACTACTTTGGAGTCTCGCAAGAGGTGGAAAAGTGCATTCTTATAAAATAAACGGCGTATCTTGCTACTTTGCAGTTTCATACAGAATTTTCCCTAATTAAAAATATTTTTAGCAAGTTAAATCTTTTGACTTCTCTTACTTTTGACAGGCATGGAATGTATTTTACAAACCCATTCAATTCAAACAAGGATTTTCAATTATTCCCGTTTTGTTGCGACCCTTTTCCAAAGGATATCTTAAGCTTTACAGTACAAACCCGTACGACAAACCGATCATTCAACCAAATTATTTGAGTGACAGAAGAGACTTTGACGTGCTTATGGATGGCCTTCATCACGCAGTAGAAATTGGAAATAGTCCTCCATTTCGAAAGTTCAAAGCAAAAATTCATCTCGGAAAGTTGCCACGATGCCCGCATCTCATTCCTGGTTCCCAAGAGTATTGGGTGTGCTTCATTCGTCATCACGCCACTACAGAACATCATATAGCAGGAACATGCAAAATGGGTCCTGCACACGACTCTTATGCTGTAGTGGATCCGGAGCTGAGAGTTTACGGGGTCACAGGACTCAGGGTTGTAGATGGTTCAATAATGCCCCATGTGGTGTCAGCCAACACAAACGCTCCAATTATCATGATTGCCGAAAAAGCTGCAGACATGATCAAGAACGCGTGGATTCATGATAAAGACTTTTACTATAATTCCGTATATTTAGATCCCTCAGCTTCTGCAGTATCTCCTTCCATCAGCCTACATGACTTTGGATTGAACTCAAGCATCTCCTATGTTGACACTAGTGAAAATGTCAACCAGAACGAACTTTTCCAAGGCATTGACAAATCGGCGCTGTAACATTTAGGTTGATCTTGATAGTACTTATTAGCTATTCATGTGAATTTCATGTTTCAACTCCATTCCAAGTTTGCTTATTGTTTTGATGCTCTGTATGATTCAAATGTAAAATACATATATTAAGCTATTTATTTATTTTCAAGAATTTATTCAATCTATTTCTTCATTGCAAGAGAGACCGATAGACTACTTTTGTTACCTCGTTATAACAATTGTGTAACTGTCGGGTGTGGGACTAAAGGGATGGGTCAATAAATATATTTATTCGAGAAAGAGATTGTGTTTCATTGTCATCATGAGTCTTGATCTGCCTGGTAGCTTCAAAGCTTTTCTCAGCGTATTTACGGCGACTGAAAATCACATTGGGTAATCGGTAATCACTTCTTTCTTTGACATTTTGGTTTTTTTGAAAGGATGTATCATGTTACCCCAAGACTTGAGGTTGGAATTGGAATGATGAGATTATGCATATCATACTTAATTTAGATGCATGTATGCAGCCAGGTTCAAGCAAGCAGGTTGAATATTGCAACGTGCACTGCAACCACTTTGGACATCGAAGAAGATCGAAGAAGAAGATGAAGTGTTAATGTATTTACGATGGGAAATAAAAGCCTTAAAGAATAGATATCACAAAAAAAACCTCTGTCATGCCATAAACAGTGAATCCCAAACAGAAGAACAGTTTTTCTTTTTCACAATTTCAAATTATTTATTTCAGCAACACATTTCACTGATGCAAAATAGCCAGCTAAATATACATCACAGAAACATCCTCCAGTTCAACATTCAATTATCAACAGTAGACATCCGTCTCCACAAAATATTAGTTTGCTTCATATGGTAATCATAAATAATTATCACATCTCACAGCTAAGCTAACATTAAGTTAAGTATTTTTACACTCGAGAGTGGCGAGAGTTTTAGTTTATTGTATTAACAAAATTCATCAATATTGTACTCTACGAGTGTTTATCAAAATACATGCATGGTAGTAGGCAATAATTTAACAGCTTATTCAAAAATTTATAGGCACCATTGCTCAATCAAAAGCTTATAATGGTGAAGGCAGTGTTTATCCACTTTTCACATTTTAAGCAGCATATCAGCTTACCAATCTTATTTACAAAATTTCGTTTCAGGCAATAAGAAAAAATATTTTATGACAAGCATATCAAAAACTTCTACCATCAAACTTCTTTCTGGCCTTTCTCAGCTTTCGACTTGTATACCTTTTAATTACTACACTGAGTACAAAATTTTGACTTTTTCTTAGGAATTTATCGATTTTTGCTTACAAAGTTTCAGTAAAGAGACTTC
>JAQIXW010002319.1:0-15903 GCA_034700685.1 Willowsia buskii | reverse complement strand
TTCATGCTATTTGTTTATCAATATCACTTTCGTATCACTGCAAGCGTCGTCTTTATCCGTTTTACATCGTTTATTTTGTGTTCATCTCTGGTCGACTCCATGATAAGGTAAGCATAAATAGCAAGCAAGCAAATATGTAGCAAGTAATGAGATGTTTGTTATAATCCGTTGCAGATAAAACTATGTTTTCCTTACATTATAACAGCTTCTGAAACGTTTGATTCATTTCTGTCTTCTGAAAAAGTAAACAAAATGAAAGCATACATGCATCCTCTTTTAGGATCTATATTTATTCATGATGTATACCTATATAAACCCAATGGACATTCCTACCATCATTGCTTTCTAATTACTTGTGAAAGTAAGAGAGAATAAATAAATACATACCTGAAAACACGTTGAAACTTTAATTAGACAAGTTTACCGTTTAAAATAACCACGCAGTAGCTTATAATTTGCGATCTGGGATTAAAAGCTGAGTACATAATATTTCATTAGATCAGCACACGTTCATTCATCATACATTCGAACACCAACTATGTAGAATACAAGCAATGTGTTTCACGCAATTTTCCTACTCTCACTTCCCTCGGTGGACATGCATATTAGGCGCTTCACCACATCAATTTTCCAAGAATTCGAAAACTTGAGTGTAATAAGTAAACTACCAAAACTTTTCCTAATAATGCTTACCATCGTTTTGCCATTCACGTCCTTGGTTTAATATCGCATTGCATACACCTTTAAAGTCGAAGTCATCGTCCAGTGTTCTCTATTTATCTTTGCTGAATTTTAGCCGGAAAATTTTGTGGTGCATTTCTACCGTCCGTCACTCACTACTTTCTATGTATTACTAAACGACCAACGGGCTCTCATCTTTATTCCCGGTCCTGCTCCCTACGTCGGAGTAAATGGGAAAGCCCTCTTCTGCTTCGTATGACCGTACATGCCTTTCTGTATGTTTTACTACAGGAACTATAGAGAGAAATGGCTGTATATAATAATAATAATGGCCGGTCGGGTTTCCCTGTGATCTTGCTCTAGAGATCCCATCCACGTTTTCTTGCTATTCCATAATATATTTATGCATATAATATGATATTCCTTGTCTCCTCCGTGGTAGTGTGCGGTTCAGTCAACGACTGAATCAAGAATGAAGCAGAAAAACAACTTTAGTACGAAAGGAGGAATAATATATTTACTGTATGGTAGTGTTATGTGAGCAAGCACCGTAGACATAGGCTCATATTATGATCTTCACCATTGATCTTACATGCGATCATTCCCTCCAATGTAATATAAGTTTATAAGATTCAGTATATACATTCATCTTTAATGTAATGTACGTTTGAATAAGACCGTAGTTTTATCTATACACCCTTCAATTTCTATTATAAAAACCTTTCACGCATGCATTTGTGAAGTAAACCTATATCCTCATAGATGGTATCTTTGAATACTCTGCAAGATCATCATATCATGATCATGACCGAGCTGACTTCATCATGTGTACACCCAGTAGTATATAATTTCCAGTGGTTTGCCTATTTCCTATAGTTTGCATGTACCTATTTGGATTTAGGCATATGAAATTCCAAACCAGACAGTACTGTATAATTTTTTTATACAGATTTTGCTGCAAAAAATTAATTAATACAACCAATGGGATGTGCTGTGTACCTAACCAAGATCATTACAAAATCTAGAGAGATGAGCCGGAGTTATCCACAAAAACATAAATGGTTAGTTCACCTTACCTAATTTATTTAATTACCTGACAAAATTATAAAGAGAGTGGATTTTACCCGGTACCATATCAAGTCAGAACATGTCCAGTAGTGATTGAGGCTTACGTATATCTTGGTTGATGACGTTACGAAACAAAAGTTGCTTTGTATGCCCCACACAAACCTCTCTAGAACCGAATTTGTTAAGTAGTCTGAGATTCAGACAAATTCGGATCTACAGGGTAGATGTAGGACATAAACAAGATTTTTGACTGTAACATTCCCGAGTCCCTTCCCACAACTGACACAAGTGGAATGGATGGCTAGCTGGTAGACTCAACTCCCTCCTTTTGTCTGCAATGTAACGGAGGCTGATAGTGCTTCCATGAAATTGGTTCCTAGAAATTATTAAGAAAATAATTATTATACCCACATTTAATTAAAAAGCACTTATACCATTTATCCCAAGGAATTTTGCTGTCCAGCAAACTGACATTTTATACATACTCACTGTTCACAATGAAAATTTGCAACGACACGAACGATGTCAATACTCTATACTGACTATGCAGAAAGGGTGGTGCATGTTTCAAGATTTTATTCAAACTCATCTTCTCCTGTGAACTATGTAAACGAGTGAGTACGCACGCCTAACTGTGCCCACTTCATTCCTTTGGATGAATTTTTTTGCACACAATCACATAGCACGAGCATACTATTATCTGCCATGCCACTGATGCCACACGGTTCTACTGTATGCTGTACAATTTCAGCTTCTCCGTTTTCAACTTGCTGCATCCTTCAGTAAGGATTTCACGATACATAAACATGAAAATAAACATCGATACTACTGATCTGTTTCCACTTCCTCCAAAAAAGAATCTCAGCAAAATAAACGACAGCTATATAATCAAATTCGGTTTTTAGCTTCGTTCTTACATATTTGTATACTTACGTAAGTAACCTACACACTTTACGCTGTATCAGTGTCAGTTTTTACACTTTTCCACAATGTCTTCCGCTTATTTTCTCAAACTGTACTTCTTCTGTACATTCAACCTTCTTTCTAACCATTCAAACTGAGCGGATCATCTTGAAAGATTCCGACAAAAAAAGCGAATGTCAAAAGAGACGAAATTGAGGTAATAGTAAAGAATGAGAATAACACTTTCTTACTTTGCTGTATTACATTGTTAGTGATACGCTGGTATGCGATGTAATAAGAACATGTTTTTATTCGTCGTTTTTATTCACTGACAGAAAGAAGAACTGCACAGTCCAGTTCATAGCAGAAGACGTACGCAAAGTGAATCAAAAACTGATCACCTGTAAATGCTTCAACTTGTGCCTTCATTTTTTACTTTAGCTATCTTAATCTCCACTCTCAACCAAGTTGTAAATGTCGTAGGTGAATACAAATGAGCTGGTTGTGTGTGCTTGTGTGAACTCTAGCAAAGAACACATATCAGCAGGAAAACAATGAATTCTCCATCAGAAAACTTCTCCTGCCGACTCGACCAAGAAGAAGATGAAACAGCAGCAGTCCGCAAGGCGAAGAACAACAACAGCTAAAGAAGCAAACTAGCTCAGAGAAGAGTTGAACTAAAGAAGAAGCAAGTGCACTGTATCTACGATAACTTTTTAAAAGCTGTATCCATAAGAAGAAGCAAGTGTAATATAATGCGTATAATATATAATCTGATGAAGTCAGGTCTGGCCTAAAGAGAGGCAGCAACCTCTCTAAACAATTCACAGATGCAAATTAGCAACTTTTTTCTTCTTATTCTCCTTCTCCTTTCAAAGCTAGTGCATGAGAACAATTTTGTTGTGTTTGCTACAAGTACTGTGGAACGACAGTCTGATGGCAAGAGATCGCTTTGAAAGTATTATTACATATTAAGAAAAAGCTTTAACAGGGCAAGCTGGTCCATAATAGGATATTCATAAGTTAAGTATAATGTTGTTGTTGATGATGATAACGATGATTACACCATACCTTTTTCCTCCATGTGCAAGTTTAAGCAGATGAAGCTTGATGAAACACGCATTTTATACCTCGATTGACTACTTTTATTAATATGTTCTGTATGATTGTACGACGCTGTGAAGTAGCTTCTTGAGTAAGGGTAAATATACATACATATGATATGTACATACAATCATGTATTTCAAACAGCCTAAAGCCTCTCTAAATGTTGAATAATAGTTTGCATTTTATTTTTAAACATCTACATTACATATGTATAAAATGAGTAAAGCAAGCAAACAAATTTTTGTATTATACTAGTGGTGTGGTACATGATGATGATGATGATGGTGGTGGTGGATGGCGACTGTTAAAGTAGCGAAAGGCTAATGAACATTATATATTATTACCTTCATTACACACACTTTGTCGTCTTAATCTTAACATACAGTCTTTCTCCACAAACACCATTGTACCGTAATGTTAGTCAGAATTTAACATACAATTTAACTTTAAGAAGGCGTTGCTTCACTAAAAGAGAATAGAATTTGCACCCTAATTTCTATGTATAGATTCATAATGTGCAGAAAGGCACCTCACGTGTGGGCTATTGCATTGAAAATAATTTTGGCTACGAGGAATGTGCTGAGTTGGGCTCGAAAAGACATTTAACGACGAAAATATGTTGGTGAAAAGTGTTCCTGGACATTCAATAAATTTTGTAACAAAAGTGGCTCCAAAAGGCATAAAACTAATCTAGCTGAGCGCATCTAATCTACACAATGTAAAAAGAAATCACTTTTAACAGTTTCAAATTGTCAGCATTATACGAGTACAATTTTAATGTTGCTCCATTCAAGAGTAATTAAATTCGGTTATTATAATCCCTCTAATGTAATCTTATGCTGCATGTACTTAATGTGTTCTTACGTGGAACGTTGAGAAACACGTATTGAACCAACTTGAAATGTCAACAGCAACTGGGTATGGAAAAGTAGTAGTGGGTTTTGCAGCTATGTTGTTGAAATCTTTTTTTTATTAAAAGTATTTTGCATACAACGCCAATACGAATCTTTTGAGAAGTAGTAGTATAGAATGAATAAAGATGAGTGAGCATTTTCTTACCAGTTTCGTAAGAAAGAATTCTTTTTATTATTGTTCAGCTTATGGTGTTGCTTGACTTGCAAAACTTACATATTATTGTATCATTGTATCAGACTCAGCCATTCGCACCACCTCCTATTTGTTTTCACGTGAATATGTACATACATATAAGCGCCTACATGCATAGCATTATATATTAATGTCGGTGTAACGCACATAAACCTATCATATGCATTCATGTGGTCCTACATGAGAGTACCCATACCCATCTCGACACGTATTTACTACACAAACGAACCAACTAATATTGAAAAATGCACGCATGTCGTCGTATATCCAATTGAATTGCATAGTACCATCATATACAGACATGCAAATTATACCACCACTTGACTGCAGTGATTAAAGAAAAAAGGACTTGATTACAAATTGACCAAGTCATTAGCAATAAATTTGAGTAAAATGACAGCTCTTCTTTGCCTGGGTTAGCACTGTACTATGTATGTCTTCACTCTGTTGAGTATTTGTACGTAATTTCTTAGGATGTAAGAGTGTTTATTCTTTCTGCTTGTTTGAATCATATATTAGCTCATGGTTTGCCTACGAATTACAAGATAAACTGAAGAAAAACGTAGTTGTGTAATATACAATGTTTGAACATTCATTTTGTATGTATTGTTTAGAGCAAGTAATTGTTTATCGTGTCTTGAACAATGCTCTATCACACCGAGTTCCAGTAATATGAAAGATTGATCATTAATTCTCAGTTTTATGTTAAAAATATCTGATATGCTTAAAAGATACAGACTACAAATTCATACACGCACATATACGTATATAATAGCTAAAGTTAGTGTCACTACATTATTATCAGGAAAGACAGAGTGAAATTCCAAAAAAATAAAACAAACAACATGGATAAAATCTTTCATAGCAGAAACAAAAGGTGGATTCTTTATATCAATTCTGGAAATGCCATCAATTTTATAGTCAGCATCTTCGCAATTTAATAGACAGTAAAGTCGCATGCATGACATTGACAGTAAAATTTAATCAACCTCTTTGTAAATGTTCAACTCTGCAAGCATTTGACAAGTGGTGTCTAATAGGCAGTGTAACTGATCGTAATGTTTATTTGTTTGGGGTTCAACTTATCGAATCAAACCGTACAATGAACATTCAAATTTTAAGATCAAAGAGATGAAATGCTATTGTGGGACTCTGATATATTAGCGTGCATTGTATTTACACAAAGAGTAGCATGTCGATCTGTGTGTATTCCCAACTAAACAAAAGGATTTTACTTGTGAACTAACTTGGTAAACAAAACACCACGAAACAATAGGTTAATTTTTGCTACTAATCTTAAATCAACATATAACAGAGATATTGATTTAAATTCATAACTGTAAATGTACGATTAATACTTTATGTACGATAAAACTGCATATTATCTGCTCGTTATAAGAGGACAAAACGTTTAAAAAAATCTTGTGAATTGTGTTGTATTTTGGATGTCATAATTTATGTAGTGGAAATTGCTTACCTACGGTTTCCTACTAGGCAGTCTAGACATATTCTTGAATCATGATATCTTATCAATATGGTGAAATAAGCTACTGAATGCGCATTTGCATTAAAATACTATGCATCTAGGTATTTCAAGAAGTACAAAATCATTGTACGTATGCCTATATTGCACAAATGAATTGCACAGATTTAATCAGTATGCAAGTGAAATATTGACATATAATGCCTGTTATTTTTAAATTGCTACTAGTAGTACAGCTCATGTGACATTCGTCATTGCACCACAGTTAGAGAAAATAATAAATTACTCGAAGCTATTTGCATTAAAGTTGTGTCAAACATGACGATTGCAAATTGCAATATAATATTATCGTACAAAAAAAATTATTTTTGGCTTTGTATAAATGAAACTGAAAACCAGATCATAAATGTCATTTGATTCCATAAAATTAATTTTTATATGACAGGTTATTCGTATCACAGAATACATCACTACATTTTTCTTGTACTAGGAAACGCTTCTGTATTTATTGGAATTGGGGCTACGAAGGCATAATGTATCTAAATTGATAAATAGAAAATGTATTGTATGAATATATAATTAAAGAAACTTACGTATTGTTTTTAAAAACCGTTTTATTTCTGGTTTTAGATTTAGCCATACAGCAAAAGAAAGGAATCAGATGCGGATGTGATAGAGTCTACAGAATTTTCAAATTAGAAAAATTGAGAAACTTATTGCATTGGAGCAATGAGCAAAGTAAGCTCTCAAGGAATTAGCATATTTATTTATCGAGAAACTATATACTTTACTCTTTGCTTATATTCTTAGCTTAAAATTTGCTCCAATTTCACAAGTCAAAGACATGTATGATATTATAATTATACACATACATACATTCCAGGGGATTGGGAATGTTTATGTCTGCAGTACAATAGTTTGGATGTAAAACAAAATTCCTATTAGTTGATATAAATCTTAATTTGTGTTGTATAGTCAAAGTTAGGTACTACGCCTGCTCGAGAAGAAAAAAACCATATTTTAAAATAAATAAAACCACAGTACCGAAACTGGCAATATAACTTTTGGAGCGACAAATCGAGAATTATTACTTCGTTCCCGCATGACATATCAACACTCTTATTTAAAACTGTTTGTTTATTCATGTCGCAAGTCGTTTCGCAAACCTATTTGGGATATTTGGGAACCATTTGGAAAGTGCCGGAGACGAAGGTATAATACATTAATACCTCAAAGAAGCTTTGAGCATGTTAACACTGCATTGCATGTAGATGCTGTATAGAGATCAAAATATAGTTTGTAAATTTAAATTTTTTCTGCTTGAACAGCGAAACTTAATGCTTATAACACACTTATTGCAATACCACAAACAATATCGTGTTACTTGTGTGTGCTGTTTACAATTACAAGTAAACTAGGGAAAATAATTTATGGACTTTTTAGGCAATTGTTTTGCAAGTAAAATTGTAGAAGCTTAATACATCCATACCAAGAATGAAAACGTTTTTAAAATGAGAATTGTTTCAAGAAGCAATATTTCATGGTGAATGAAAGGCTTTATTAAATTTAGTTTTAAAGCAAAAAGCGTCTTCTTCGCTTGAGTGAAAATGCTAAAGAGGAGATCCCGAGTTTCACAAAAAAAACAGGTATATATACTCCTTACTTTTTACAACCTTGTGTAAACCTTAGAAGAATAATAGGTACTTGATCTAGAAAATATTTTGTCAGCTAAAATCAAGTAAATCATTTACTCCGAGCGTCGAAAAAATATCCTCGTCTCATACTATTTTCAAATTATGCCGTGTACTGGCTCCTTCAGTGACACTCGTTGCTACTGCTTTGATCAGAGAATGCCAATGCGACAAAAAAGCAAGGGAGCGGAGCCCAGCCTTTAGTTTTATTAGTCGCAACTACCTAACAATCCAATGCTTTCATTGCACGTTGTCGCATTTCTTTTTATCACCTAGATTTAGACACAAACACAAGAGAAAAGCTGGAAAGCCATGTCGATGGAACAAGAGTGCATGATTAAAAATTTGGCACATACGCAATATAAACAATCATTCCGAAAGGCGTGCCAGTCGAAATGTAGCTAGGAAATGTCACGTCGGAAGCAAAATCAAATCTTATATTGTTATTACAAATTCAACATTGGGCAAACCATGTACGTAAAAGTCCACACATCAATACAAGAAAAAACGCAAGAGCTTATTGTTTCCCTCACTATTCACACATCCAATCCCAACAATTTTCTCTAGTCTATTCTGATAGTACATGTTGACAAATGTGAAAATGTTCTCAACTTATTTTTCCTGTACGTCTCAATATATTTGTCACATCTTTTCTCTGTCTCAACTGTAATAACAGATAGACAATCTTTCACCGTCATTCCTCTTATTTTGATGAAAAACTGGCAGCCTTTTCAAGACGATCTTTGACAGGGTTAAAATTACTACCACTGGTTCCAAAGAGAATGCCCATTCGTCCCTCATATATCTTATATGTCATAAAGTATCAGCCAGCAAGCAGAGTAACCAATTTTCTGAATCAAGAAATTCTACTGCTTTCTTTCTCCTCCTATCCAAAGTATATTCACAAACCTTCGGTATCACCCAACCAAAAACGAAGAAATTCAGGAGAGAGAGAAAGTCGTAAAATTCCCTTATGAAGAGGCAACTATAATACGTATAAACATTTCTAGAAACGAAAGAAAAACTATGAAAACACGGACCACATTCCAGTCGAGCCCTCGTTGGAAATACCGTTTATATACATGTATATTTGGAGAGGCAGTAGTATTACAAAATTTTGTCGGGACTTTTAATGTAATCTTTTTTTCTGGAAGTAGAAATGAAAGTGCTACCACATCTTTTACTACAACTCGGAGAGCAAAGGCTTTGACAAAAATACGTACATACTTTTACCAGTTTTTTTAAGATGAAAAAATCCTCAATTTAAGCCTAAAGTGAACTAAAGTTTCAAAAATCGGAAAAGAAAGCAGCAGTCCATGACATGTTGTGTACTATTTGAAGGATAAAATCTTTCTTTTTAAGGACTTTTTTTAAATATAGAGAACCAAAACGGGATATATTAGGCATATAATATACCTATTTAAGACATAGCGAAGTAGAAAAGGAAGAACATTGTTCATTGGGAATTCACAAAGACTTTTCATTTTCTGTCGCGTTTCCAAGTTTAAAACGAGATGGAAGAAAAAATCTGGCGAACCATAACACAACTTTGGAATATATATGACCTCTGTTCTATATGTACGTAAATACATTCAAGTAAATTTAATTCTTTGTGTTTGACAAAAAACTTTTACTTTGTTTTTATGAAATATATTCGATATGTATATAATATAGTAATATGCAATTATACTGGCGTAAAAAGTGGAGGAACCCGTTTTACGAATTTTATGGAGAATGCTACGAAACGTGGGGAAGTAGCACAACTTGGGAGCATTAAGTTGTTTGAGCCTATGACGAGCAGAGTGTATATTATAATGTATAGCATGTTCCATTGAGTAAGTAAAGTCTCCTTTCACCGTTGACTTTTTTCTAGCTTTTTATGTCTCAACGTCTCTCATCCTACTCTGATTCATTCTCTATTCTATGACGATGATGGCATGTCTCATATACTGCCAAAAAGCTGAATTTTCGTCTTCCTTCTATTCTTCTTTCTTTCACTTCCCCTCCTACTCCTCCTTTCAATGGTACCTCACCACCACCGCCCGCCACCACTTACTTTGCCTCAGTTTCGGACTCAGGCAAAAAGCTATGCAGCAGGGACTAAACAATGTATTAGATGTAATATGCAAACGAGAAAGACGCGCGACTTCATTGTCTGTTTTGTAAATATAGTCCTTTTAGTTTCCCAGTAGATTTGAGAAAACCAACATCCATGATGAAGATGATGATGATACGAGCTGCATTACAAGAGCTGTGCTGTAGCTGTACGTTCGAGTCGTTCCTTATGTTGAAACTCGTGCGATTGTGATATTTTTTAGCACACGTCTTTCATTTTGTCTATTGGGAAATGTGAAACGCATTCGCTTAGAGACTGGTGATAATATGAAATATGGACATGACTAAAATAACTGTAATAATAAAGCATGCTTCATGTGTATGAAAACCATGAATTTGCCTGAGTTATCAAACTCTTTTTTTTGCTAAAACGTTTTCTGCTGATATGATGCTGTGGCGTGCCACAACTTGCAATACATAATATATATTTTGCTTTAGTAAAACTTGGTAGGCAATTTCAATGAAATCAAAATTGCAAAAAACTTATCCCGAGAATAAGACAGTGATTTGAATTAGTTGACTTTGAAAATTTTGATTCTTTCAAACCACAATCATATTATGAGTAGGACATGAATAGAACTCGTTGTATACATGGTAGACATAATATTTGTGCATCTACACGCAACTACACGATAAATTTACTTTGAAGAGCTCTCTTCTCCAGATTGTGGACATGATCTCCATTTCGTGTGTCTGTCGAAGGGGTGTATAGAGAAACTGCTTCCCTATATGGAATTCTCATTTACAATCTCATGATATGAGGATTCCCTCAAGGTTTACTTATCATTCGATTGTCTTTATATAAGAGTTCTATGGAATTGCATGGCATGAGTATGAACTACGCAGTGGAAATTATAAATAGCGATGCTTAACAGCACAAAACATCTTCAAAAGCAGTAATGCTGTTTGTATGAATTAAAACAAAAGATATGATTATACCGATACTATCAAATAACCCTTGCATTTTCCATCATCCACAACTAGCTCAATAAAACGACGCACTTTGGCAGCGTGGTAGTTCTCGTGGTTGTTGTAGAGGTTAAGAGAAGAGGTCCGATCATAACCACAAAACTTTAAGCATGAATGAACTAAGCTTGAAGCTTGAACAATCAAAAAAGTACAGAGGAAACTTTCTGTATATTATAAGGACAGACTTCAGTTTTATAATCTGTACTTCGTGTATATAAAAAGTTCACTCACACACAAAGTTTTCAAACATTTGCAGTACTGTTTGTACCTCAATTTTCAATAAGAATCCTGTAGAAAAGTGAAAGAGAGTACTAAAGCAACAGCCACAAATAGAAGTACCAAAGAAGTAGCATTAACGTAAAAGGAAAAAGTGGTTCTTCTCTGGGTGTAGAAAGAACTGACGATGTTATAATATCCTATGATAAAAACAAGCTCAGTAGAAAGAAGGGTGATGCAAAAAGTTGGTTTCTACTCTCCCCTTGTATAATTATAATATATATATATATATACATATAATATCAAGTACATATATATATAACTAAAAGAAAGAACATTTTCCTGTAGCCCTATCCAAAGCGAGGTATATACTGCCTCAATGACTTTCGTTGCAACTTTCTAAAAGTAAAGTATACGTACACTTATGGTTTCTACTCTTCTGCTCCTGCTCCCTGTTCACCCTCTGTAGAGCTATATGATATCGAGTGGATGCCATGATGATTCTCACACTGGCTGCTATACGTCGGTCTGTGCCTAGGAGAGTTCCTTACTTTCTCTATATCTAACTTATGGATGAAAGATGAAGTATGGATCCAGTCAGCTGCTTGGGAGTTGTACTCTTGACATGTCACGAAGCAAACTCTATTATTGGAGTTTCGAGAATTGTATTTTGTAGTAATTGAGCTTGTACGCTACTGATGTAATGAGATCAAAGGTTTTAGTACGTTCGAGACTTGTATAAAATAATTCATCTTTCATATGCTCGAAACTGACTCAAAAAATCTTCTAACGGGATTTGAAAATGGAACCATCCTAAACTATCAACTGGATTTTATTCAACAGCATGTCGATTATTGCTGTGACCGTTGATGTTGATGTGTTTAGTAAACCTTTTAATGATTTTATTCTAGGACGGTAATAAACTTTGTTGGATGTGAGCACAAGTGGTAATTACTGAGCATTTACACTTGGAACTTTACTCGCTAGCATCAGCTTTATAACTCATAAAATTCATGAAACTTTCTTTTCCTTTATTTCTTCCGTCTTTCCTTAATTCGCATACTTTTTCAACTAAAAGCGGGATTGACATAGTCCGTATGCTTATTTAGGCGATGGTGTACTATAGGTACATACATCATACATATGTACATATAATAAGCAGTGCTACTAATTCTACTAGTAAAATAAAAGAAACCACCCATGAAGTTTCGTTTAACGCCATATATTAGGACTGTGTGCCATAATGTGTTTGCCCTTTGTAATTTTAACTGCTTATTCTGACAATATACACAAGAGAGCACTTTTAGCTTTTATGATCAAATTACATAGTATCCTTTAAATATTAACCATTTAATATTTAGTTTGTCGATAAAAAATGTTGTACAAAACAATCATCAAAATGTCATTCTTAAAGACGAACGGATTCGCAAAATTAAAGTGGAATTGCAAATGATAGTGGATAGACCTACATTGTATGTATATAGGTAGTTTTAATTAATTATTGTCTGAATTAACTTTTGTTGTCAAAAATGCGTCTATGACTATGTGCCTCTAGAAAATAGTTCAAATTAATTCATAATTAATTTAATATAAAAGCACAGCAATCTTTTATTGCAATTCTTGGCAGTATTGGTATATTGTAATGGGGTTTCCGTAAATGAAGCTACCTTTACATCTATTTGTGCATTCACAATAAAAATATAGCACAGCACAACCAAACGAATCACATTTACCTTTAAATACTACAAAATCAGGACAACTTGCTGCTGCTTTGTTTACTGCAAATGTTTAAAAATGTTTTACCACTTTGTATACCTACGTATACCTTAAGTGTTTGGAGGTAGTGGTGATGGAAGCGGATGATGGATGGAAGGATGAGCAAGGTACTATATGTTTTGATCAAGCGTAGAGAATGAATAAATCTTACTTTAGTTGTGCTTCTTTTCTTGTGGATTAAATCTGGATACTGCTTGGATATTTTCCGTTCTTAGTAGGCTGCATAAAGTGCTATCATGGTAAGAATTTATTAATAATAATAATAATAAGCATACTTTACTTGGAATGAAACATATTTCTATGCAACAAAACTTGAAACACAAAATACTAGTCTGCAAATAATGTAAGTTCCACTAACTTGGAAAAGGTGTGGGTGTATTCTTTATTTGATACTGATAATATGATATATAATAATATGTAACAACGTTGCGTTGTCTGGCGAAGGGGTGAGAATGAGTAATGACTCTTTGCAGACGAATGATAAATTGGGACAATTGTGAGCTCCTATAAGCGTAACAAGATCTGTGCCATCAGCACTTTGACTTCTTACAATCCCTTTTGCCACCCAGAAAGCAAATCCATTCTGAGTTGAATGCATAGTTAATGTTTCAAATCAAGTGCATACATATACAAGAACTGAGAACTTATTCTTGTACAACAAAGATAACTTTGTTTTACTTGACAGCATTATTATTCGCGAAAGAAATTAATCTAAAGTTTACATGTCTATGGGTTTAAGAAAATGTGGTGGTTTGTTTGGGAAATTACATAATAAGGGTATAGACATTCGATTATTTTAGCCTAAATCGTTTTTGCCTCTAGAATCTAGGCTCCTATAGAACATAAAATCCTCCACATTTTTATGTCAATAATAATTTAATCTGTTTCTCACCAAATCATTAGCCATTTTGATGAACCCGATGTGTTTAACCAATAGCATAACGCTGTTCAATGCCTGATTAAATATGGGTACACATTTATGATATAAACTGTCAATCAAAATTGTATAGTCTAAAATCCCTCAACCTGATAAGCTAAAAGAGCCTATACACAAACTGACATACAGAACAAGCAAGTCAACAAATTTTTGGTAGTCCCTATTCAACATTAGTACAAAAGAATCTGTGAATTAAATTTGATACTAGGTTTACCTTGCAAAGACTGAAAAACAACAAAAAGTAATGGTTCCACAAGGTCGAAACTTGACTGTATATTTTCTTGACAAAAGCTAACCTTTTTTTCGTTTCGTGTTGGCTAACTCGACACACAGACAGACGTCAAGACAAAAAGGAGATTCTTTTATTCTCGTCCTCTTGTGTAACGCGTACCCGAAACGCGGGGATGTATCTGAGATGAAGTACATGAACTGCATACATATTGCGTTCTCATTTCATGTAGCTATAATCTACGTACAATGCAATCCGAGAGGACTACCTATCCTTTTACATTGAGCAGTGCATATATAGTATATAGAGATTCGTATGTATATTGATAAACATAATATTACACAATATTAAATGAAGCGATTTCCACGCAGATGAAAAAGGCGACCACCCGACAGCCAGACCCAACAATCATCTTTTCTACCCGTTGTGTCTTTCTTTCATCTCGTGCTTCTTCTCCCCTGTTACGCTGATCAGTACTGATGCCATCATCACCAAGAGCATGAAACAGGCAGCAGCCGTCCATTTCGAATGAAAAGCTTCAGCTTTCATTGGATGTGGATGCTCAAGCATAAACACTGAAAATCCCTCCGTCTGCCTATTCAAGGAGCAGCATAATATACCTATCGGTGCCGGTAGTTGCATGACATATAATCTTCGCTCACACGGATAATTTTATAGATATAATACATACATATTATTTACCCACGCCCATATTTAGTAAATGCATACGAAAAATTCAGTGGAAACCGAAAAATGTATCTTTTTGCTACTCTGTGTACTAGGTAGTATACTTTGTATGATTCGCTAACATTATAATCAAGTATGATAAGCCGAATCTGTAATACCACTGAGCTGCGTGATGAAAGCAATTTTTATCCCAGCATATAATAATGTATCCTTCCTTCGCTAGAAAATGTTTTCACCAAAGTGAACAATAAACAGCAGGCGAGTAATATATTTAATGAAGACCCCTTTCCGCTAAAACAAAATAACGATATTAATTATTTTTTCTCATCCAGTCTCTGTTTTAATTACAAGGTGACAGTGTGCTCTTCCACACTTCATTACTTTACTTGACGGGGAAAAGTGTGAGATGAAATGGTGGCTGATGTACTCTAAAGAGCTTTGGAGTTTGGTGTCACGACTGCTAACTATGCAAGACCACATCAGTAGAAGGAACTTGAATTTACAATACCAAGTGCATGATAAATACTAGCAACTAAAAACGTGAGAGTAAGAGGTCTATGCTCGTTCAGTTCTAGGCAAACAAAATGGTGATTTTCCTAAAAGCAATGCCTTAGCGAGGAGTAATAGTAAATCCTAAAGCATTCATGTTGTGAATGCACGCATCCTTTATTTTAAGAACTAATCCCCCCTTGATCCGTACTTAATCCTGGATGATATCCCACCTAATGTGGCTTACTTTAATTCAACTAAAAGAGCTTCTTTTATAAATTATCATATTTACTGCATACAACCGAATCGTTTTTACATACACTCTATCGTTAAAGTATTTCAATAGACTTTACTTCTGGTACATAAAATATTATTCCTTCACAAATGAACTTAGCACCAGCTTCATGCTCGTTGACTCACGTCATCAAAAAATCTCTATTTGAAA
>JAQIXW010002318.1:0-15904 GCA_034700685.1 Willowsia buskii | reverse complement strand
GAAACAAGAGATGATCTGATAGGTTGTGTTGCAGTGTGATACCAGAATATTCTCGGATAATGTAAGAGCCCCAGTTGCTTGAAATGATATGCAAAGTAAAACAGTCCGATTTGTACTTGGCATTGCCATGGTTTTGTGGCTTGTGGAAATCGTAAAATATTTAGACGGACGCAGTAATCAACAGGGCCATAGTAAGGTCTTAACTTGATTGCTCCAAAATATGGAGATAAAACACATGGAAAGAAAGCATCAGAGATATTAGTGTATGTAGAGTGCTTTATTCCGTGAGGTGTCCAAATGTTTTTGGATATCACTTCAAAGTAGGTAGAATAATAGGAAACCTTTTGACTGACTGTGAGTTGGGCAGGTACCAGGAATCTTGAAATGTGAGGAAATTCTAGAGGCTCTAAATCCACATTTCGAAAGTTGTCGATGACAATCAAGCAGTTTTTAAGAGGTTCAAGAAGATCTTTAAGATTGGTCACTGTGCCAACATGGTCAGAAGAAGTGCTGGGGCTATCATCAATTACTTCAAATGACTTTCTATTCCTGGTCTCAACAAGATAAGATTTTTTACTTGATACAATACTTGGATAGGGTTTAAGGGTGATTTGGTAAAGTGTATCTTCGAATCCTAATATTTCCAGGATAAAACAAATCGAGAGAAACAAGGATTTGTTGTGCATTTTAATTGATTTGAAGCCCGTTTTTTGGAGAAACCTTTTGTTTCCTATGAACAGAAGACTGAAAAGAAATTTAAAACTGGAATATTTTAATGTTCTAAAATACAAATTTCGATGAGCTTATAATAAATGATTTTTCCAGTTTTTGGGTGTTTAAACCTAGCCTTATTGGATTTCAAATTATGAGCGGTAATGCGCAAATTTTCCAAAATCCAGTTAATTTTGTACACTAAAATTTTGCAGGAACTTAACGAACAATAAACGAAAAAACGACGAAATTTTTTTGACTGACACTTCTCGCCTGATTTTAGTGTAAACTTAACGATTATTAATGAAATGAGTAATATTTTGTGGATGATATCAGTGGCTTCAACAAAAACTAGTTTTCTCCTCACAATTGTTACCTCTACTCTTGAGTAGTGATGAGTTGGAGCTTTTTTAACGAAAAATAAAGAAAATCCAATTAAGAGCTTTCCAATGAGATGATTGTGAGGTTTTTTTGAGAGCTCGATAAATATAAGAAAATCGCTTAAAACAATTTTTAATGTATATAAGTATTAGTAATTGGTAATTTCATGTTTAATATATGGTAAGGAAGTAATGCTTCATAAAGCTTTAACGCAAGGGCGCTGGAAAGCGCTCGAAATTAACCTTCAGAAATAATTCATTATTTCGTCTACCCAGCACATCCGCCAAAATATTTTTACTAGGCTACAAAATACATAGCTTACTTCATTACTTTTAAGATATATCAAACAACGTATAGATTGTTCAAAAATTTTGTTAGCAAGTGCTACTAAAGTGGAAAAGTATACTTTTGATAATTTAAGAAGTACTTTAGTGGAAATGCTGCTTATCAGAGATTATCTTGTGTTTGGTACGGAATAATATGTTTAATAAATTGTAGATACACTTGATGATGGCAAATTCTTTTGAAACATGTAATTTCCGTATTCGCTTAAATTGTCGCAGCTCTCCAATTATTGCATCTTTCAATTTAACTTGATACATTCGTTGCTGGTCCGAACACGGGAGCTTATCTGTATGAATTATGTGGCGTTTAAAAAATGAACATTTAACCAAATAAAAAGTAAAACTGCTACATTTAATTATGTGAATACAACAATACTTTTTACTAAAGTGGCTGCTACTTAGCATTAAAAACGATAATGCAGTACGTATGATTTTACTTATTTTAGAAGCAGCAAGCTAACAGTTTGATCAATCACAAAATCCAATATATTCAGTGGAGTCATCTCCACCAGGTAATTATTCCCTCCAAAATAAATCCTCAATATGGGACAAGATCTGAGCCACCTTCTGAACCACTTGTTTTTCCTTAACTCCATATTTGCATCCAACTTTTCATGCACCTTTCTCGAAATCTGATAGACATTTGCTAACGCTCCGAGATAGAAAATGACATTGAAAAATATCAAAATACTTCCCCAAGCGTAAAGAAAGTTCATGGTTGAAGACATGAAGGTTCCTTTGTTCACAGCAGTTATAGTGATGTATAAGCACAAAATTTGTACAATCGTTAAGCAAATCATATAAGTAGACATCATCAGTTTTGAGTACAAATATCGGTAATGTATCAGCATCAATTGAATTTTCCTGTAATTTTGTGTCATCATCAGGATGTTTCCATTGGCGATCTTCATTTTTATCATGTTTTTGCAAATTGAAAACTTATTTTTTACAAAAAAATAAAAATTTATTTTGATATCATACCTTCCAAAATTTGCAATAAAGCTGGTAAAACAACGTCCGTATATTATCATTTGTAGAGCGACGTTGTAGCAGAATCCTGTAAAAACATAGCTCCAGTTGTAATAGGACAGGAAAATGATTCCAAGCACTTTAGTAAGTTCACCGACAGCCCATTTATTTCCATTTGCAGTTCCTAGATCTGTTGTCTCACATTGGTTGCTCAACCAATATCCAAAATACATAGGATTGCATGGATTTCTAAATACATCCAGATGGTAAAAAATAGGCAGCGATATTCCTGACGATATTTGCAACTTCAGGAGATATTTGTCCAACAATAGGTTGTATTTGGTTCCTGAGGACAACTCGATATTTCCTGATGAAAGGTGCTTAAATTCGGTTTCTTCTTCGTCGTAGTCGATCAAGCTGTTAGCTAAGGAAATTACTCCATGTCGGTTTGTCCATTCAACATAGCAAGACATCCAGGATTGGAGGTAGGCAGTCATAAATAGAATATTGTGAGATATTACAGCTTTTGATGAATGTTGGAGAGTGGCCAGAATTTGAATTGAAATTAGAATGCCATAAAATGCGGATGAAAGGAAATGGACCGTGTAATTTGTTAGGCTTCTTCTGTTTTTCATTTCGAAGCGAGTTTTTTCTTCGTTCCAAGTGTAAAAAGAACTTCCAAAATAATTTGGGGAAACCATGGTTTGAATCCAAGAGTTTAAAATACCGTTTCCTCCAAGTAGAATCATTTTTTATAGTTTGTCTCTAAAACCCCGTATTTTTAGTTAAGTTGTTGTTGGATACTAGCAAATAGTAATAGTACGTTGTTTAGAGCTTTGAGTTCTAAGTAGGTTGCGTAAACGTGACGACGGAAACATTACTAAAGCCAAATAAATACACGGTACTATGAAAGAAAGTAGGTTTGAATGATCACTTGAAATTCAGTATGGAATAGCGAGTGTTATCAACCATTATGATTGCTTAAGACATACGTAAATAGTTTATGATACGTCACAAGCGCGGACTTCCCCTCAAACTGGAGTTTGTATAGATAGCATTTAAACGTACAATAAAACTGGTTTGTGTTTGTTCTACGTTCGTATTTGAAAAGAAATGTTTTAAATATGAAGACACATCCACATGTATTACGAATGATTAAGAGGATGAAACTACAGTAAAGATAAATTGAACTATGAAAGATGATCAAATTGATACTATCCAATACTCATACTAAATAAACGATTAAAAATTTAGGCGCTGTAGATAGACTAAGGGAATGCAAATCTTATAGCTATCCTCATCCGGAACTATCAGTATGGCGTATTGAAACGCATAATGTGTTGATTAATGGATAAACTGTTACAAGTAAACTAGATTGCCAGTAGGCTGTCATAAGAGACATTTAAACTTTAATGTTCTATATCCAGAAGTTACGACACAGTAGTTAAGATAATACCAGTTCTATATGCTCAGTTGTTTAAAAAATTAACATGAAAGTCGAAATCAAAAACAAGTTGTCAAAATCTACTGAAAGCCCATAGCCTGAAATATGAATTCACAATCATCAAGATACCAATTATTCCAAAATCTACTATAAAATTTTAGGAGACTTGAAGTAATACGTATATCTTTAAAATGCTGTAGATTTTACTGGTACTCGCGTATTCGGTATTCTAATTAATTGGTTTTTATTTAGGTAGATTACTTACGAAATTGATAAACAAATGAAAGTTTGTCTTATGAATGTGGCATATAATGTTTTTAAATAATTCAATATTCAGATTTTAAATATAATACATTTTGTGTAAACAAATTTTCTCTATTTTTCAAAAATCTTACAGACAATAAGTTGTTATTCTTATCCATGCTTTCTTCTACCACGTAAGTAGGATCTACATCAGCGACAAATTTACAATTTGTCCAAACCCATAATCAATAATAACCAGTGGAGTAAGTTTTTCAACATGATAAACCTCTCCAATTTAAATTTCAAGAGGCTGCGAACTCTTTACAAACCTTTCTGTCCATTTTCTATTCAATTATATTTCCCACCCTTGTAATAACACGTTGCCTCAAAAACAAAAGCATTTCCTTCGACTTTCCATTCACTTCAGACACTACCCCGTAAGCAACCATAATTATGAAGAATGTATCATATATTTAATGTATCAAGAATATTTACATAGATTATAAGCTGAGCAACACTAAAAACCCCCGCATAAGTTAAAAGCATATAGCTGGTTATGACAAAACCGAATAGGATAATTGGCATAGTATATACTATACTAATATCTTGATGAATCAAGTTGAAATATTTACAGAGAATTTGCAATTCACTGCAAACTAGTAGGTGACTTTTTAGCAAATCATTGTTTATGAATCCACACTTCAAATGATAGACAATTTTGAGTTTGAAATATTTCACATAATATATAAATGTTACTCTAATATTACAAATTTTCATGTTCTCATCGCATGAGATTTCTTTAATTCTTAGACCAAGCTCCACAGAGACAGTGCAAGCAACATACGGTTACATGCTCGAATTTTTAAAATTAAAATACTTCTACAATCACAAAGTTACTTAAATGAGCCAAACTTTTCAAAACATTAGTATTGTCATACCATAAGTTATATCTATATACGATTTGAATAGAATAATTCGATTGAATGTTTGTAAAATTTTGAAAAAATTAATATAATTACAGGAAAAGTTTATATTTCCAAAGAACTCTGGTAAATACACATATGTGCAACACGACATTTCGTAATGTTCTTTTTGCATATATACATAATCTAAATATGTTTGCACCCATTTCTAAAAGAAAAAGCACCACACCAGCTAATATCCCACAACCGAATATGCAAAATATTACCAAAATATTTCCACCCATTGTTGCTGCCTTTGGAGGAATTTGCGACAATTCCAAACTCAGACCCTTAGCCAGATAATCCTTTCCCAAGAACCTATTCCACCATTCAAACAGTCCAGATTCTGTAATTGCCGAAAAGCGTTTCAAAACATCTGAAGTCACCCGCCCATATAGTTCTACACCCAAAGCACTTTTCTTATATATTTCTTTCCCAATATCTATAAATATTTTCCCTTGCTTAAGCAAAGCCATTGCAAACTTGACGCATAAAATTTCAGGGAGAACTATTGCAGTTTTGTTGCATTTCTTGATATCTTCAAGCAAGATAAGTTCCTCCCGAGCAAAAATTTCTTGAAGATCTTTTTTCTCCGGTTGAATATTCGAATACGCAGTAGCTGATAATCTTCCATCTCTCACCTTTTCTTTCAACATTTTGGAGTATCCCAAAATAAGATTGGGCACAAATTTGTGAATAGTCGCGTCCAACAAAATTGGATCATAGAAAACAGGTTTGTATGCAGGCCTATGACTAAATTCAAGTTGAAGCTCTGAATCAACTTGGATTTCAAATTGTAGTTGGTCATTAACTGGTTCCGTTATTTTAAGCGAATTTGGCCGACTAACTACTTTTGTATCTTTTAGTCTTCTTTTTCCCATTGTTGGCAACGACCAGATTTTCATCGACGTGGCCCTGGTATATATAGAAAAATTGTCTGCTTTAAGATCATCCCTTGTTTCATACCGCAGTGGACTCCTTACTGTTATCATATTGTAAACATTTGTGTTTTTGTAAGCATTACTCAACACAATTCCTGCTAGCATAATGCAAGCAAAAAGACATCTCAATCTGAATACTTTTGTTTGACAATCAGGAAATGGGTTACCTTGCTCAAGAAATACCCGAATCAGTGATATGAGGTTGTTAATTTTTCTTAAAAGCTTAAAATTAGAGCCACCAGACGGCCAGCAAATGTTGATGGCTTGAAAAAGGATCGTAATTGAAACCAAAATACCAATCCATACATATTTGTCAAAAATTGCGATCAATTCGTCAAATGGAATCTCCCGGTTCCCCCGATGTCCACAACTTATAAAGCGTAAAGTGACCAGCGAGTTGTTAACGAAGAGTCGATAATAATTGAAATCATCTTCAGCGTGAGAATCAACAACCAGTCCTGTACTCAAAGCAACTTTATAAGTATTATCCTTAACCTTATGTGAAATCCCGTTATCGCAAATAACTCCATCTATCCTGCCATAAGAAAACGTGTAGTTTTTTAGCAATGATAGAACTAAATGAGCCAGAGCGTGATATAATCGTTCTTCCTGGTCAACAATTTGCAGATTTGTTATCACAAATGATTTTATTGTTTCTGAGTAGCTGTTACGACAATATGCCAAATGTCGGTTTAGACCACCTACTGATCTACCTTCTCTAAAGCCTTGGTTGATGTGATAGTGCTGCTTTTTCTTTGAATTTGATGTGTGCAAATCCTTTAAATACGATAAGCTTAAGTTAGTCCATTGGGTGATGCTTATCGAAGTATTCGTTATGTATGGAGGCCCACCAGCATTGATTGTAAGATATGACACTTTTACTATAGAGTCTGGATCACAATTTTTACAATCTTGAAATATCGTAGCTACAATAAATACATCAACTGATAGAGTGTATTTGTCGAAATTAACATCGAATTCTACACCACTTCTACGCTCAACCCATTCCTGCATATCTTCAGATAGGTTGTCATTATGCGAACTTTGCTGCACAAATATATGAAAGGTTGAACTTGTTCGTCCTCTTAGCGGTAAGAAAGGCACCTCCAAAGTGTATTCGAATATTGAAGGAGCCCAAATAAACCTGCTAATCTTCGAGTGATATTTTGTCTTAAGTAAGAAAAGGTTTACGTGAACTACGCAAGTCCATGGCTTTGAATAGTGTGCAAAATTCTGAAGTTTGAGCCGAATGCAATAGTCAGTATCATATATAACATCTTCTTCAATTGATGTATAGAAAGCCATGCGAATGTCGCCACGAAATTTGGAGATGACACAGCGGGAGTCGTTGCTTGTGAATTCCTTCATTCCTTTCGGTACCCAAACTGATTGCTTTATTGTTTCACCGTCGTTGAAATGCTTAAATGTTGAAGGGATTGGGTATCGAAGAATTATTGGTGTTTCTAAGGATGGAATTTCTACGTCGAATAGATAATCAATGAAAATTAAGCTACTAGTGTTGGCGAATGGCAGTAACAAACTGTTAAGATTTTTAACTGTTGGAGGTGTGCTCTTTGAAAATATAGCTTCCTTCCTATTTTCATTGGCAAGTTGAGGTGGTATTTCTATCTTTGGTTCTAGTTTCATTTCCATATAATAGCCATGAACTACAAAAAGAAGAGAATAAAATTTTGTGATGGAAACTAAAATAAAGGTTTCCATTTCTGTAATATATGTGAGTTAGTTAGCACTCTTTGGCAAATGTAAGTGATTACGTGTCTATGGATATGTAATGAAAAGTAGAAGACAAAAACAACTTAAGCAAAACCCAGACACAGGAAGTGATCGCGTATTGAATAAATTAAATTGAGCTCAAGGTACAAACACGCGAAACCAACATTTATTGAAATTATAATTACTTTTTGCGATTAAGCTTTGATGTGAGAAGTATGTACGTAAAGTATAACTATATGCATTAAAACTATAATCCCCAAATCCATATAATGTTTGGCTTGTTTCCTAAGCACATATATTTCCCAAATTGATTTTTTAGTCAATCAGAAACTTTTATTCATCACGTGACTATCCTGTCAAGAATTTTAAAACTTAATGTTCTCTATCCAGAAGCTACGAGACGCCAGTTAAGATAATAACTGTCCTATATGCTCAGTTGTTTAAAAATTTACATGGAAGTCGAAGTAAACAACAAGTTGTCTGAATCTATATATTGGAATGTACATAAACTGAAATAAAGTTTCTAAGCCATCAAGATATTAACTAGTGCAAAATGTACGTTAACATTTCAGGAGACATGGACAAATACTTATATCTTCGAATACTGTATTTTTTGCTGGTATTCGAGTATTTGGTATTGCATTTTTCAATATTTTTATTTAGGTAGGTTACTTAAGAAATATGAAGTACAATTAAAAGGTTGTCTGATAAATTTGTCATATATTTTTTAAATATATTTAATATTTGAATTCTAAATATGACTTATTGGAAACAAATTTTCTCTAATATTTTCTGTAATCTTACGAACTATAATTTGTTAGTCTTTTCCATGCTTTCTTCCATCGCAAGCAGGATCTACATCAGCAGCATATTTACAATTTGTCCAAACGCATAATCAAGCATAACCAATGGAGTAAATTTTTCGACATAGTTAACTTCCCCAATTTCAATTTCAAGAGGCTGCAAACTCTTTACAAATCTTTTTGTCCGTTTCCTTTCCATTCTATTTCCCACTCTTGGGATAACTCGCTGCCTCAAAGACAAAAGCGTTTCTTTCGACTTCCCATTCACTTCTGACATTACCCCGTAGGCAACCATAATTATGAGGAATGCGTCAATAAGTATATTAACATAAATTATAAGCTGTGCAACACTCAAACTTCCCGCATAAGCTATTAACATATAGCTTGTTATGATAAACCCGAACAGGATCATTTGCATAGTACACACGATGCTAATATCTTGGTGAATCAAGTTGAAATATCTGCAGAGAATTTGCAGCTCTCTGTAAATCTGAAGGTGACTAATTAGAAAATCACTGTTTATGAATCCGCGCTTTAAATGATGAACAGTTACAAGTTTGAAATACTTCACATAATATATAAATGCTAAGCAGATGATGAATAGCATTTGAGTAACTTGAAATGTGACTGTTCCGAGAGTGTCCATGCAAAATATTAAGCTTGCTAAGGCAATCAGAAGTTGAAATATATATTCCAAAATGGCCGAGTGGGGAATGAATGTGTGAATTTTGTCAATGTACGCAAGATTTGTACAGGTTTTTAGAAGAAAGTATCCGAATGTGGATGGTGAACAAGGAATTAGTATCCGCTGGAGTGTATAAGCTGGCGGCAAAATTATGCATGTCCAGATACCCAAACACTGGAGAAACATGATAGTGTGTTTTTTAAATCGTGTAATAACTTTTAGATTATAATTGTTCCCAATGTGATTTATGCGAGACTTCTCAAAACGTAGAAGCAAATTAACCAATTCCACTACTTTGATAGGACGTCGGTTATAAACCGTTTTTAAAATGAGGTAATTCAAGAATCCAAATGAGTATAGGGAGGCGTCCAGAGTAATATAAATGGGAAGGATGGGTTTGTTGCAAAAGAGTTGAATCCAGTGAATTAAAACGAATAAGTAACCTAATATTATTTTATTTTGTTCCCATTTTAGCTTTCGCTTAGTTTGAGAGATAATTTTTGACCGAATTGTAGGTGTGTCCAATTCAGCGCCTCTTTGAGTTTCTGCTTGAATAGTGATTGGAGAAGTGCCAATGAAGTTTTGAACCTTTAAATGTAGCTTCCAAAATCGGATGAAGTCCTCTTGAATCAACATATCTAAAATATTTCAGGATCGTCACTTCTTAAAATTAAAGTCGTTGTGATAAATGTTTCTGTGAAATTCCCAAAACTTAAAATCTTCTAAAAGGAACAATGGATTTGGATGGATCAGCTTTAGAGAATAGGCAAATTCGGAAAGGAGGTTGATCAAACTTAAAAACCTTCGGAATTGAGCTGAAGAATAAATTTGTATAAAAGCAGAGAAAAGCGTAACACGACCACTGTGTAAAATTACACCGAAGTATTTTAATCTTCTGTTCACAGTGCCTCACAAGCTATGCTTAAATCGGCTTCATTAGTAATGCAATGTATGCGGCTGCTCTAATACTGGATACTGTTTACAGTGTTTTATGGAAGAATTAAAAAACATTTGACTTTAAAATACATTTAGCGACATCAGCAAACTTATAAATAAAAAAGCTTGGAATGCATAAAATTTTAATATAAAGTCATATTAATAAATATATAAAGTCACATCAGTAACCTATTTTGATGTTGTTCCACTATGCATAAATGAAACCACCTAATAAGTATTTGAATGATTTACCGCCTCGAGACATGTTGTTTGACAGAAATCGTTTGGCTGTTAGCAGATTAAAAATACACAAACTTCCAGTAAAATACAGATATGATATTTGAGTGTTTGTTTCTGTAATTATCCGAAAATCTAGTGATTGTTCATGTTCTTATCGCATGAGACTTACTGCCTTATACATTTTTCATGTCCACTGGCGTGTTAAAAAAAATCAACGGTCAAAGAAAAACGGTTGGATTATTAACAATATTTTAGAAAAGGCTCTTCTCTAAATAATACAGACATAATGCTAAAATCGTTATCTTGGCCAAAGAAATCTTCATGTCGTGTACTTCACATTTTACTTTACAACACTGAAAACTTTTGGAATAAAAATTATTTACAATAAATATAGAATCAGTAGCCACTTTGCCTAAAAAAGATACAGGAAATCAACATGGTCGGGGCACAAGGTATAAAGGTAAATTATGTGCAAGTAACTCGTAACGACCAAAATAAAAGTAGGCACAGAATCGAATCACAATAATTCCTGTAAAATAAATTCTACGGCGCCAGAGAGCAAACAATTTCTCGTTAAAATCTCCAAGCGAAAACAAAGGCGGTTGGTCCATCGAAAGTTTTAGTTCTTTCTGGAATGATTGTCCTGATATCTGTTGTCCCCCAACTCGTATCCTGTCGGTTTCTCTAGGATCGTTTAGGTCCATTGCAAGACTTTAATCTGGGCGATAATCTATTCTGAAATTTTTGAAACATTAAAATTTTGATTTGAAATTACATTGAAAATTTGGAATTACACAAAACAATAAGTTAGGATTGACTCATATTTTACTTACAAGTTTGCTCCTTTTGAATATTATATGCGAGCTTATGCTTTTCTCCTGTTATAACGCAATTTTGGCTTAATAAATTCAACTAAATGTAGAAATGATAAAAACCTTGGTTGTCTTTATATATGGTGTAATCTCAATATTTTGTATCAGTTGACTATGTTATTACAATGCTGAACTTTCCTTACCGTGATTATCTAGTGACTCATTTGAAATCAATATGTATGTCAAATAACGCAATACAAAAGTAAATGCACTTGAAAATTTCACCATCTCGTCACTCTTTGTAAATATTATGTAGCGTGAGTAACAAAGCGATAAAATAGTATACAGTCATACCATGGATTTGTAGTACGAGATGATACCACAAAAAAACTTGTCCTGTGAAGTTACTTCGCAATATTTGCCAAATGACTGGATGACCTAAATAATATTAAATTCCTGTTTATGTACTTATTGAGTCAGACTTATTGACAGACTTTTTGAAGGGTTTAGTAAAATTAAAGATACTTGAAAGTAAAAAATATATTTAGGAATACATAAGCAATTATTTTCTCGCAAAAAAATATATTTCAAAGCGCATTTTACTTATCAAATAGAATTGCTCCAAAGTTACATTTCCTTAAGCTTACAATATATCTTTTCATCTGTCGCCTTTCTCAAATTACAATTGATGATAGATCCGGTTCGCTTATTGTGAAGCGTAGAAACTGTACATCTTGCTATCGATGGTGTGATCAGGCATTCGCTTCAAATAGGCCACATTGGGTATCTCATTCTGCTGATGCTCCATCAAAAATATAAAATAAATAAAGTATAGATAAAATCTGCCATAATCTATATACATGTGCTGTCATATAACCGTATAGAAAAAGTACGAGCTAAGAACCAGGATGTTATTTATGTATTTATTTATTTTCAAACATCATTGTATTATATAGTTTTTTTGTTGCCAAAAGAAAAAAATGGTTTACTTGAAGCTGTAGCAAGAGCCTTATAGATTGGATATTTTATGCACCATTTTTAAATACTCATTACAATTTTTACCAAAAAATTATTATGCACTCAATTTCCTAACAATGTATCAAAACCAGCATATTTACCCGTGTGCTGAAATGGCGAGTTAACAAGCCTCCGAGTATACATTTTCATATCATTTTGGTAAAAATATATAGATACAATATATCTAGAAGTAGATAAATATGCAGAAGTAACCTTACGTTTTACTGAAAATTTGTATGTTTTTACTCAATTCAAATTTTCTTAGTTTCGTTGGCACTAAGCAAATAAAAGCTTCTACGCAGTTGTATGAAAAATGTAACTCGAAAAAAGCTAACTGAATCACTACATAATAAAATGTCGTATTTTATAAATAGAAATGATATTTAAAGTAGAATTTACTGTCACAATTTTTTAGACCTGAATTAAAATATAGAACATCAAACGTTGTCGCCTTTAGTGAGCTTAAATCGCTTGTTTTGTTTCTGCTTATATTTACGTTGCCATAAAGTTATGTGCAATTGAACGCTGGTCTCTCAGGTGTGACATATTTATTCTGCTAGGTTCTTTAACTATTTAATGTTTTTCGCTTTGTGGCTTTAGGCATGTTCTTATTTTACCAATAACAAACTAACAGTTTGATTAATCACGAAATCCAAAATATTCAGTGGAGTCATCTCCACCAAGAAATTAGTTCCTCCAAAATATATCCTCAATATTGGACAAGATCTGAGCCATCGTTTATACCACTTGTTTTTCCGTAACTCCATGTTTCTGTCCAGCTTTTCACGCACACTTCTTGCAACCTGATAGACTCTAGCCAACGCCCCGAAATAGAAGATTACGTTGCAAAATACGAGGACACATCCCCAAGCGTAAATCAGGTTCATAGCTGAGGACATAAATGTTCCATCTCGAACTGCGGTTATTGTGTTGTATAAGCACAAAATTTGTACAATTGTTAGGCAAGTCATGTATGTAGAAAGCAAAAGTTTTGAGTACAAGTATCGGTATTGAATTAACATGAGTTGAATTTTGCGGAAATTGTGGGTCTTTGTCACATTTATTGCTTGTGTTTCTTCCATCATATTTCTGTTAATTTGAGATATAATTCAAAATAAATTAATTAACGTATTGACTTTTCACCTTAAAATCTGCTAAAGTTCATACCTTCCAAAATCCGAAATATAGCTGGAGAAACAACGTCCATATATAATCATTTGCAGAGCGGCGTTGTAGCAGTATCCAGAATAAACAAAAGTCCAGTTGTAATGAGAAAAGGATATGATTACAAGTACCGTAACTATTTCACAAGAAGTCCATTTGTCGCCATTTGTATTTCCCAATTCGGTAGTTTGACATCGGTTGCTCAACCAATATCCAAAATACATGGGATTGCAAGGATTCCTGATTACGTCCAGGTGGTAGAGAATAGGCAGTAAAATTCCGGATGATGATTGCATTTTTATGAAAAACTTCTCGAGCAAGAATTTGTTTTTGGATTTGGACTTGTTAGTTTCGATTTCTTTCTCGTAGTCAATTAAACTGTTAGCCAAAGAAATAACTCCGTGTTTGTTGGTCAACTCAACATAGCAGCAAATCAAGGAGTGGACGTAGGCTCCCATAAATAAAATATTATGGGTTATTAAAGCTTTTGTAGAGCTTTCTAAAGTGGCCAGAATTTGGACCGATATTAGAATACAGTATAAAGCGGATATAAAGAAATGAACTGCATAATTTTTAAGACTTTCCTTGCTTTTCATTTCAAAGCGAAATGTTTCTTTGTTCCAATCGTAAAAACAGCTCCCGAAAAAATTTGGGGAGGCCATACTTTGAATCCAGGGATTTAAAAGGCCGTTTTTACCAAGAAGAACCATTTTAAAAAGTGTTTCCAAGATTTTTTTGGAAACCAAAATATTTTGTTGATGTAGCTGTTGTTCGCGAGAAGTTTATTAGAGTTTTGTTCTGTCACGATGATAATAGCCGCATAAACCAAACTTTTCTTATGATATGATGTATATGAAAAAAGCATTACTTATTTGTTTTGTAGGAATTGGAGATAATGACTGCTATAACATAACCAGTATGAATATTTTAAACCAACGTTATGAGAGGATCTAAATCTTATATGGTTTTTCTGATACACAAATCTGCAAAAACATTTTAATAATTCAATAAGCTTTCTATATTAGCGTGTTCCTACTTGACTCGAAGTTGAGTTTCATAACTCGTTTACTTTTTATGATCGATCTTGTCAGCAAGTTGCAAAAAAAATATATTTTCGGCTATGAGAAATGATGATTAATATTTAAAAGTTAGAAGTTGGATATTGCTTTATTATTTTCCCATGTCACCAGTCTAAATACAGATTATTACCGCTTAGACATACGATTAATAGTGGTAAATTTTTAAGTGTTGACAAACGATGGAGCTTTAACCGGAATATAATTTCGACAGCCATTACATTCTTTTGAAGGTAAACATTTTAATTTAACGTAGCTTTATATTCGCTCTGTAGCTTGCAAACAGAAAACTTGTGCAACATTTGCATACAAAATTTATGCAAATTGATTGACTATTTAGGGACCGGATTATAGTTATGTCTGGATAATTTCAAATATTACAAGAGCGATAGGCGGTTTTCTTGTTAAGGCGCCGCCAAGCATAATTATTTGTGGAGGCAGACGTTTGCACAACTTTTCATAGGCATACTGACGTTTAGACAGAATTAATCAAGAAGTTCCGAAAGGGTCATAAAAAGTAATTTATAATGTAGTAAAAACTAATAGTGAATATGATTCGGTAAGAATGTATATTGCAGGGTATCGTCATCAGAATAAAGAGAAGTCGTTATAAAACTTCTGATTAAGCCTGTTGTTCTGTGAATATTTGGTTGCGTCAGCAATTAAGTGACTGGTTATTGAAGGTTTTAGCATTTAAGAAGTTTTATTGCCAAATAATAGTATTTGACTGAACGGTTTTCATTTTCTCATACAAGGCAACTATGCATAAATACTTTTACTTGCTTAGTAGACGAACACATCAAGTCAGTAATAAAAGCTTTTTACATGGTGCCTATACATTTTGTCTGACTATAATCAAAACATATGTTTATGAACAGCAGCAGTTTATGAACTTACACTTTGATAGGTATTTTGTTAGCAATAACTTTACAGTGCTCATGTTATTAAGAGACTTTCTGGATTCACACGGAAGAATAAATCACCTCTTCTGTAATTTTTCTTTGCTTTTTAGATTTTTTGTTGATCAAATTCACACAGTACTTATTTGCAATCAATTTTTATTGCCATATTCGTCATATTTTAATGCAATATAAAAGTTTTATTTGGCTAATAATGAATCTTAGTAAAAATTGGAGTAAAAACGCGACTCATTCTCCACATATCCCTCATTACACTGGCATTCGCCATCATCTTTTAACGACCGATCCGCCGCCCTTGCTCTCTTACATATTACATCATCAATGCAGAAACTCTTCACATATGGATTGCACTTGGAATCGACTAATCCTTTGCATCTCAACTTTTTTTGATCATAGTACTGACGACTTTCACATTGGCAAGTTCCGTTGATGCAATACCAAGGACCCACCCGATCACATCTTGGAGTTCCCTTAACATCCAGATTTTGACTACATTTCTGTCCAAATCTCAAGTCATACTTT
>JAQIXW010002317.1:0-15905 GCA_034700685.1 Willowsia buskii | reverse complement strand
ATGTTTTTGTTTGTTTTTCGCTATGAGAGTGTATTTATATATATCGGAATCGGTACAGTAAATGACATCAGAGAATCCAGCAGAGTAGTAAGTAAGAGATTTCAAAGGTATGTATAGCTTGTTTAAAAGTCAACTACATACAGTACATAGTGAAGTTTATGTAGAATTTGTGATGTACACATTAACTTTCCTTTTGATATACATATTATTATACTTTTTGCATCTGTGGCTATATTTACTACAACAGAGAGTGAAAGTGATTTTTTTCTTCTCTTTATGTAAGCTTACGTACATATACTGTTTTATCATCTTTATGGTATAGATTTTATGTTTGAACTTTTGCATGAATTTCGTAAAACAAATTCACAAAGGGATTGAATACATGTTATACGCATACAATATTCTTCACATCTCACAGTAACAGTTAGATGCATATTAACCTTAGATTAGAATTTATTGACTAAATATAATATACTTGAATATAAGCAAGTAAATTAACAAAAAAAAGTTAACAAAGTTGCAAAGTTTGCATACTTAACCTAATGAAACAAATTAAGTCTCGTATAGCTTATTCATCTTTTCACCACGGTCTCCACACCCCTTCTTCTGGTATGAATCTGTATGACTCATTTTTGCACAGGTTTAGAGGTCGACTGAAATCAAGGGGCTCGTATTCGCTGTACATTTGATATTCGCCGTCGTGTGGGGCTGCAGCGTAATTGTCAAGATGACTCACACTCCCTGCCGATGAGCTACAAGCAGGGCTGTCACGAGAGGAGTGGGGGGTTACGCACAAGTTGATTGCTGCAGAGTGACAGTCTGCATTATTAGTGAAGTCTTGTTCCATCATTTGGCTCTGGCTTTCTGACTTTGTCACTGGGACCATGTAAGCAAGTTGCTTTGCAGTACTGCTGCTATCACTCCTACTGCTATTGCTTCGGCTGCGTTTGCTATTGGAGACCGGGTAATCTATTCTGAGGGTGTCAGCAGAAGAAAGGAATCTTGGATTTGTAGTGGCAGTGGTGCCGCTGTACTGATTGTTGGTGTGATGGTGGTGGTGATTGGAGTATGACTCGTTACTCGATGATAGGTTGTTATTGTTGGAATCATTAGGGTTGTGACTGCTGCTCGGGCTGGAACAATTGGAAGGGGACAAAGAATGATTGGAAGAGGTATCCATGTAGAGAAGCTGCTGTGTTTGCTGTTGCTGCTGCTGGAGTTGTTTAGTGCTCCTCTTGGAAGTTGACTTTGAGACAGGTTCACTTTTCACACTTGCTGGTGACAAGCCAAACGTGTGGACAGTGTTGTTACTGGGAGGAAATGGGGAAGTATTGCTTAGTGTCTCATCAGCTCCTATTGTGAGTCGTGCTGAGGAGGGTGTCGCTGTGGCTGAAGTGGAGGAGGATGCAGTTGCAGTTGACAAGAGAGATGGCGAAGAAGCATTTCCTGTCATCATCACATCTCCACTTGACCCTTCCCGTATGCTCTTCAAGTGAGTCACGAGCTTGTCAATAATGCTTGCACTTATTTTTGCTTTCTCCAAGAATCGCACAGTCTCTTTTGAGCAGTCCTAAAAATTGAATACAAAAAAAGGTTGGTTAAATTAGTGTATTAAAAATGTAATACAAGCGCACATTACGCCCCTATATTTTTTTCAATTCACTATAGCTTTAAAACAATAGTTCGTTCGTGTGTCCTCTGCAAAGGAAAATATCCTGAAAAATGTAACCGTTTTCTCTTTTCTTGTCGGTTGTTCAACTTTAATACGTAACGTACTAAGAGATCCATTTTTTCAAGAGCTCGCACAGCACTTACAATGCATAATGCCAATAGTAAAAAGGGCAAAAGCCTGAAAGAACAAAGCCCACAAAACAATACAATTCCGTGAAAGAAGTAAGTTTTTTTTCTTGTCGATTGTGTGAAACCACACCCACATACCAAAATTCAACCGTAGTTGTTGAGTCGGCTTCTTTCTCTATAATTATCAAGCAACAGCGCAACTACTAACATAAGCAGCGAATTTGGGAATGCTTATTTGCCCTTCCTCGGTCACACTGACTTACTAATTAATTTTTTTCATCCAAAAGCTGCATATATTTTGAATTTGCCAGTTATAGTGCTGTGAAAATTCTTGACTCAGACCTGTTCTTACTAAGCAAGCATATCATTTTTATTCCTTGAATCTCTCCTATAACGTATTGAGGTATGTGTATGCTTTAAAGCTGGGTTGATTGAAATAAATTGACGTAGTTTTTTTTATGATAGTTACCTCAAATCCTTCAACGAATTTCTGTTCATCCGATTTTTTCACAGTTTGAAGGTACGTCACGGTTAACTCCAGAATGTCTGCTTTCTCCAATTTAGCATGCTTCTGACCCTGAAATTAAACAATGCATAATTTATTATTGTATCAGCACTCGATATATATTATTCTCCCTTTATCTTATTCGGATAAATTATTGGTTCTAGTTTTGGAGTGTATGTAGTGTGTGCAAGCATAACTTATTCAAATGTATCGACCCATTATTGGTCATCATCTTGACAATAAATTATTGTTAGATACAGTTAGAGAGGACTCTTCGTCACAGTATTTGCGCTCGTTAGTGTGCATTGATAGTACTCACGCACGCAGTACTAGGACTGACGCAGTCTTATAATAGTTATACCTATACCATACTACTGAATCTGAGTACTAACGGGGTAATGTGAGTACTACACTATAGAAAGCATTAGACACAACCTAGTCCATATAACCTTTCTCTCTCTCTGCAACAAGTAAGTGAACTGAATTATAACAATTTCCGGCAATTTTGCGCTCCAGGATTTACATTTCAATACAATTTACAGAACTAAAAAATGACTGACATTACTGTCGTACTGTTTTGTATTAAAAAATGTATAACTGTATAAGCTAGAAAGTTTGGGATGAAGCTCTGCCAGCCAACTTATTGAATTATGATAAAGAAAAACATAGTCAAAATGTTGCACTGTTTAAAAATTAAACCTGCATTAAAATACGGGTGTTTTTCAGTCATAAATTGAAATTAACACAAACACATCAGACTGTTTTGTAGAAGAATTTTGGGTTTATTAATTTTCATAATTGGAAATACATGAATGTTTGACACTATATATAGATTATTTTTTACTTCAATTTGAGTCTATTATATCAGCTCAGTAACACAGTATTGGTTTTAACTCACATCACTTACATACAGTGCTAACCCATCAGATTATCGTTTTTACATACACATAATTAGCATATAATAATTTTCCTGCAGTCATTCTGGCACATTGCGTTAATATATGATTTAGCTGTCAATGAACGAAAGAAATACGGTATGTGAGAGTCAAACAGACTACGAGAGTAATTCGTAGTAAATAAATAACATAAATTACAATATTAACTTATGTCTGTTGTCTGGTATGGTCTGGTACACATATATCACGGGTTCCATAGATGATGATATGATGATGCATGCCTGTAGACTAAAGCACAGTGCTCAGACTAACGTTTTTAATACTGATAATCTGATTGGGCAATTACCTTCATTAAATGAAAGCGTATTTTTGTATCAACATAAACTCTGCGACATGAAGCTGAACTGGAAAGTGGAGGAGGACGACTACGTCTTATAGTAATCCGTATATCACGATATGTATCTTTTAAATTCACAGACACATAGCGCGTCACTGAAATGTGATATTCAATTACAAACCACAAAATCAACCGCAGTCATCATACCGACCGATTCATTCATGAAAGGAAAAGCTCTGTTCTGCTTATTTGCTATTTTCAATAATCTCTTCATATCAAACCTCTTACCAAATATCTCTCTCCTCTCTGGATAGACAATTATCTCTAAGAGTTCGTCTCGCAAAAACTGAAATCTAGTCAAGTATAATATCTAATCTAATAAGCTGAAACTCAAGCACCTCAGACTTGTAGCTAACGATAGTAAATTTAACACGTCTTTAGAAAACTCAAGGAAGAGTGACAATTGGTTCAAATAGTTCCCTTCCGAATATACTTTAACTGCCTACTGTTCACTGCATTACTTGATGTCATATTAAAGAAACAAGGACATAACTGGCATAAGTATGGACATCATTTTTGTTGTATACATATTAGATATAGTATAGTTTTGCTTTCTACAAATGATCTGATTCAATAATAGAATCGATCACTTTTATTTGGCGATGCACCACGATGGCCACGATCCTACAAATAATAACTTATATGTGTAAATTGTCGTAGTGGTTGGTGGTCCAATCCAATCAATGAAAATCTATGTTAAAGCAACTCGAGCTGTTACTCCATATTATATATATTTTTTCTTCTATTCCCACATAATATCCATGATTATATTGTATGCAAAATTATGTTATAACCTACTCTTATTAAAATATTCGCACAACCATCCACATGCAAACTTCCAAATTAATGTACCCAAGTTATTTTTTATCACATGTGCTACACATATTACGCCATTCCGTTATAAATAAAATATTGACATATTGGATTTGGGCTGACTTACCTCAACGCGTGTGGAATCAACTATAAGGGTTTTCAGAATTGCTAGGCTTTGGTTGATACGAGCTCTCCTCCTTTTCTCCATCAAGGGCTTACTTGCCTGTAAAAACAAGAACATTCATCCATTTCAATAAACGTCATTGACTGAATTCCAATACTTGACATTATTCACATTTACTTATCCACAACCATCATCTAAAATATTGCTTCGCTATACTCCTAAATATATGCTTTTAAACAAGTGTATCTCAATGTGCCCCGAACATGTTGCCAGTTCCAGCAGCAGCGAAAGCGTGACCAAGTGGTTCTTCTCTGATGCTACTGTGATGGTAGCATATCTATTTAATATACAAAATGTGCATTATGAGCACAGAATCGGTAAAACAAATGGCTTTATACGAGTGTCAAGTGCAAAAATTAGCATGTGTATTTATTTTCTTTGTAAAAGACGCATTTCAATGATCATCAAAGGTTTCCTTTGAAGCTGCCGTCACCATCCACACGAGAGCATATATCACTTAAAATGCTGTTTTAACAAGCCCATGCTAATAACTTGTAGAATCCATAATAAAAACTACATCTTTGCGTCATTAGCGTCTTTTATTCAGCATGGTCGCACGTTTTGTGATGAGCACACGTTGAATGTACTACAGGTAAGAACATTATGGAGAGGACACTTTGCCATAATTGTTTTAAAACCCTCTGACTACTTCTGGAATAAAGTACATGTTGGAAAACTCTATCCTCAATTCCTCACTTTATTATATTCTCATTCTAATGTCTGCTTATAATGAACATACACTGCAATAAACGAACTCATTAAAATACCTCACGTGCATGCATGATGAATGAAGAACGAGAGAGAAATCTCTAGTTTTACGGTTTCGGATGAGCGATTACTGTCCATAAAGGGAATTTAACACTGAACAATACGATAATAAAATAAAAGAAATAAATGGACACGCAGAAGTCATCAGAAAAAGGCATGCGATAATATATATATGGATTGCTGCTGCGCGGTATATACAATGCAATTGATATATTGAGCGTACGTCTGTATAATTTGTGTTCTCATAATATCTCCGTATGCATGTTTTCAGTTCGCAGACGTACACACAATAAAATATTATTATCACTGGACTCTTTTTTTTTCTTTTCAAACTGGTCTCAATAATATTATGATATTGCACTTTTTTACAAATCGCATTATCGCAATAAAGCATGGCTTTTGACTGCATCGTGTGGCGGCTGGGGATTTTTATGCCGGTGCTCGTGGAAAACTATGGTGGTAAGTAATGTTATATGCGAAAGTAATAGCCCAAAAATATAATGTAGGTACTTGCATTGCATGCAAGTTGTGTTATGACGAATTTTACGATGGCAAAAATGATCGTATAAATCAGATTAGGAAATGCGATAAATTTTGTGTGCATATTTCACAATGAAATTGGTTATTTTCTGTGCTTGCTGCTGTGCTAGTATAATTGTACCAAAGTATGATGTCTACGTGTTATATAGAAGTGTCTTGTTTCAAGTTTCGGATTGTATATAAAAACAGTCAATAACATAAGTACTACTTACCCTTCTGTTCTCTGCTGAGATGGTTTTATTTAAATTCTTATCTCCAGTCACTTTAGATGCCGTCATTTTTGCGGTCATGTATGAGAATGGTGAGAGAATAAACAGAGATTCTTATCCGTCCCAATGATTTCACAGTCAAATGGGCTCCGTACGCAAACCAAGTACTTCACACAACAGTTCACGAAGTACTGATTTTTTATTGCTTTTGTTATGAGAGCGTCTTTAGAGTTGGGCCACACAAGCGTTCAGAAAATGCGTCTGAACAGATTTACGAAATACTTTCGACTTTAAATTTTAAATAAATTGTCTCTTTTCGTAACACGTCCTTTTCAAGTTCACAACAAAGTTCAGGGTGGTAGTGGTCAGTTTCATGAGGATTCATAAACGTAAACAAATAACAATTTGCGTGTTAACTTTTTCTCCTGTTTTGTCTCTGCTTTCAATGTTGCATGAGTACATATATACCAAAATGAGCCACTTTGTTTATTTAGCAACGTTGCTGGAAATTTAACACAAACCAGAGGAACCATGTAAAGGGACCCTTCTTAACAGCCAGGCTCAGTAAAAATATGAAATCGATAACGCACAGTTTTGTTTTGTTTTGTGCAGGCAACTACATCATGACATCATCACTCTTCTCCCATGAAACAATTTAGTGTATTTAACATTGACAGGCTCTCCCTCTAATGACCTCTTGACGCCAAGGAAAGGGAAGCCGGGTGTCTTAGCCTCTCCTTGTCTGATCGGATTCAAAGAATCCTGTCTCTCTTCTCCCTGTGGTGGGGGTAATAGGGCTAAAGAGCACGGCCTGATGATATGCAGTATCAATGTGTGAATGCTGCCGAAGCTGAAAATGATGATGGTGATGACGGTGATTGTGTTGAATGATGAAATCCAAAGAGTAGTGGAGTGGATTTTTAAAGAGTACAATACCGGGGTTCTGTGGTACTGGATTGTCGGTATGTATGAAAATGACAAGGCTGAACTACGTGAATGCTTTTACGTGTAACGTGCTCCTGTCAAGAAAATGCTGCGTCGTCAGACAAAACTCTCTTCTGATTTCTTATAGGTAGCTTTCCCTCTTGTGTGGAGAGAAAGCAAAATGAAATCTAGCCGCTTCGATGAAGAACAAAGATGTTTTCCTTTTTTTTATGAGTGAGTAGCTGTCGTTGCTCTGCTACTCCTGTCTGAGAATCTGAGAATGATGGCGATACTGTTTATTAACATGAAGTGCAACTATCGACGGGTAGCTAAAAAAAATTCGATTCAGTTGTACATCAAAACTTGGTATGATACACGGTTGTGTGATGATGGTAATGATGATCAACTACGCTGCATTATTGGCTCGTCGAATGTAGAGAATCTTATGCAACCATATCTTTTCCTTTAGTCATCCAGAATCCAGACAGATATTTTTCTTCTTATGCTGTTGTCGAAAACAGAGAGAGAGACGACTGATGAACACCAGATAAGGGGTTAGGTCAGGACACCACCCTTTTAGTAAAGGGAAATCTTATAATAATATTATTACGGTAAGTATCCTACTTAATTTTGAGGATCTGCTCCTGAGAGAGTTGTCGTTGTTGATGTTATTGCTGCGGCTTCTGTGTTTCTGTCTTTTTACGTTTTACGTAATGTAAAGTGGAGTCGAGTGTTCTTATGCGTAGGTATACATACAAGTGGTGCACGTACGTCTGAACTGTGGATTGCGTAATCGGTGAATACCACCAGCGACGACGGAGTTAAATGCTTTTTATAAGATTCTTTTTCATTCACTTGTCACTTTTTTTCTGGTAAGGCGATAATACCGCGATACGATGGTGTTGTGGCATGTATTACCGAAAGGCAAAAGGAAGCTTTCCAGGATGCTCCTTTGACAAGAATGATTATAACGAGTGACGATGATAATAATGATGATTAGATGCCAGAAAAAAAACGCGAGGAGAAAAGCAGCAGCACACCAGAAAGTATATTATATTAAGAGTCTGACTTACTTCTGCCAGTGTCTAAAGTAAAAACCAATGTCATATAAATTATTATTTTCGTGGTGTGGTAATTTTTTCTTGTGTGGCTGGCTGTGTGGTGGTATTATTATTGAGTGAGCGTATCAGGAATGTGTGGATACGTGTGTGTGTGTGGAGTAGTGGCAGTGTGGTAGCTTCTTCTTCTCCTCATGCATGTAAACACGAGTTATTCATGGACCGCAAACAAGGCGCAAAGCAGAACCACAGTCAAGTCACTCACACGACGACGATGTCGTCAAACGACATAAAGAACGACGTAGTAGTAGTATCTATTAAATAAATAAATAAAGCCACTTTTTCCACTATAATATCATATCGTTGAAGAATAGGTGTATTAAGTAATGTGCACAGACATAGGTATATATTATGTACATTCACACATAAATACCCCTTTCAGCTCTTTTCCTTTTAACTGCCGAAGTTTTTGTGTGTAATGGGTACACTTGTAGATACGATATTCACTTCACTGCTTTTGCTTGGATCGAATCAAAGCGTGCCTGTTGGCTGGAGCTTTCTGAGTTTCAGAGATGATATATGTCTATACAATGGTATGGATCATGGAGTAAAAGCAGACTATGCTTAGAGCTGAATGGAATGATTGATTGAAAAACAAGTTTCACAAGAAGAATAAGAAGAATCACTGTTCTTCCTCCTTTCAAGTTTTTTTTCGTATCGGATCACTTGCTGCTCATTTGGAGAATACGTAGATAATTTGATCATGCATTAGATATATGAATGTGTGTCTTTGCAATCTTGGAAAGGTTTAATGGGAGTTGAGTGTTGTAGTGAGTACGGCAGACACAAAAAGAGTTAAAACGTCTATTCATTCAGTAAGAGAGATACTTGTCACTTTTATCAGCAAAAATCCCTCGTATGATGATGACTTGTATTTTGTATACATGAAAGGGTTTTATATAGTTTGTCTCTTTTCTTAATTCATTCTAAAGAAGCTCTCGTCCGTTCATCCCTCTTTGTGTGTAGATTTGTGGAAAAAAATAAGTGAATGAATCAGCGAAGGACACAATTTGTATTATATATGATTTGTATTTCGTGCACTTTTCTACTAAAGTAGCATATTATAGTAGCATGCATTTCTGGAAAGGACGTTTTTGGTCAATCGATCATAACATTTGCAGCTTCAGAAGAGGTGCTACGTGTCTATTTCTGTTTTTACAGAAAAAAGGATGAGTTGTGGTCGTAATTGTCAATGATAATAATGGATTTTCAATCCTTTCAGTTAACTGGTAGGACCCCGTTGTGTTTTCTCTTGTTGACTCTATACCTTTGTCGTGCCTGATGTTGATGTGATGTGTGTAGCATTATGTATGACACAACACATTCATCTAATATGATCAAATCAATAATAAATGTTCCCAAAAATCTCGTGACACTTTGTTTTTGTCTCGAAAATATTATTATGAGACTGGTGAGGCTTTCGGTATGCGAAGAACTACCAAATATACAAGTAGAGAGAGCGTTTTACGTGTATTGGTAATGTAGGTATTGAAAACGAGAATGACAACGATGATTCAGGTTGACAATTGAAGGCGTCACGTCAAAACCGTTTCGTTTTCAATTCCACCTCTTTGCTTTTATTAAATTCTGTTCAGTTGTCGAAGCAAGCGTTTTCTTGCTTGTTGTATGAACGCGTTCTGTGTGTACTCTTTCATGAAAGGGATGTCCCATTCGTTATGCCGTGCCGTCACAAAAAAAGTCAAACAAAATCCACAGGTCACTCTTCTCTCTGTTGTTGATTCTACTATTACGTGTTCAAATAATGCCACTAAAGACCACAGAGGAGCAAAGAGTCACACACACACATACTGCCACACTACGGCTATTACTGATGACGACGATGATGATGATGATGTGTATTATAATTGAAACGGGTAAAAGTTAGATACACAAAAACATTCTCCTCACATATTAGAATGCTTATAGCTGCCAAGCGGAATACGCCCAATTTCAAAAAAAGAGAATGGTTTTTCAAAGACAGTCACAAAGTCACAATCAGCACTGTTTATAGGTGGAATAATAGCTTTTTGTTGTGGTAGTTGATTTTCGCTGCTAGCTCTCCGTTTTTGTCTGCCGACCCTCTTCTTCTTCTCTCTGACTGAATACTGGTATTTATGGGTACAATGGTTGTTTATTCCTACGTAAAATATGTTCATAGTTCATATTTGTACCTGTATTCACACCATTCATTCATCAACATACCATCATCATCAAATCAAACTATTTTAGCAAAGCCCTTTGTTTTCACTTGCATGCAAAATTGATGGTGGTGGTGTGGTGTGTGGCTGCATGTAAAAGTTGAACAGGTCACCTCTTTTTTTGCGTAGATGGGATTGGAAGATGTATGACTCTTGTAATTTGGTAGTTAAAATCTCTTAAACAACTACTTTTGCTCGATTTTCAGAGTCAACTGAGAGACAGGTTGAACATTTTTCCGCAAATGAGCGTTATGCGTCACAATTGATCATCGGATTATGGTATTGACAAGTTGATGGCATCCGTCCAGTCAGGGCTACATGTACGCTTCTCGTGATAGTAACAATAAAGTAAGTACAACTTTTCTCTCTCTCTAAACCCAGCAGCCTGTAGGGAGCACATAAATCTATATCCCCACACACAAAATAGCTCAGGTAGGTTTTGGCATCATTGCATGCAATAGAAGCGTAAAGAGCAGTAAACTGGATTGCTCGAGCAGCGTTGTTGTTGACGTTGGCGTGTTGCTTTTCTGAGCTGAATGGTTTGTTTGTTTGCAGATGTACCTAACTCAAAGACGATGCGTTGATGAGATTTTCTACATGAAAGAAGGGTTTATATATTTGGCTTGGAATAGAACACACTGCTGCTGCACTTTATTACCACGAAAAATGAGTAGGCTGCTGCTGTTGTTTTTGTTGTGGCATGTACTAATGCTATGTTTTCCAATTTTTTTTCATGCACAACACTCTTAACGAATTAATGCGATGTGACAATCAGGTTCCTCACAGAGAGACTGTTTAATTCCCTGCCGCTGTTCTGTCTTCTTTGCTATTTACTTGGATTCGTAGATTACTTTGCTGTGATGAAGAGTTCGCGTTTGGCTCCAAGGAAAACTCTACAATGTCATATGTGTGTTCATAAGCTAGTCTGCAAACAGACCCAAATGGAGCAGTTTCTTTGAGAATGGAGAAAAAAATTATTACACAATAAGCTGTGACGCGTTTACGAGAAAAACAAGATGAATTGATGATGACTATGAGGGTCTTGAATTTTTATATCCCCGAGAACGTATTCAAGTGCACGTATCAGGTGTAGAGGACATTTAAAGAGATTCGTTGGATCGAGTGACTTGGTTTGGAGATATTTCTAAAGCCTTTCTATAAAGGACACAACAGTGGCGGCCTTAAACTGATTGTGACACTAAATTTTTGTTCACTTCTTCTTTTCTCACTCTGTACACAGTTCACAATGAATACAAAGAAAAAATAGGTATGCAAGCTTGCATCCAGAATTCTTTTCCCGTTCATCTATTTTATTTTTTATATATTTCGGTTGAGGTTTCAAACTTTTAATTTCAAGTTCTTTTGTCCAAGTTTTTCCATGTGATGTCTTGTCGCAAGCAATCAAATCGTGATAATGAACCCAGAAGGGGAGACCTCTACGACACAATGATGACGGAAAGGAAATATGTGTCCCCTGATGCTTTTTTTCTCTCGCACAAACATAAGAACACCACACAGTGCAGTAAAAAAGGGTTATTCAAACATTTATTCGTGTCTAATGACAATGTGAGTTCCCCTCTCGGTTGTCCCCTTTTTCTTCAGAGTGCACGATGAATGAATGTATGATTATTACAGAAAATTGTATCTGATCCACACCCTGTTCCGTTTGACACGACACACACAGGTGAATTAAAAATAATCTTGGTAAACGATCTATAAGTTATTTTCCTTTTTTTTATTTTCTTTCTCCCTCGTGTTTTTTATTCCAATCTCTATCCTTTCTCTCACTTCATTAACTTAAAGTGTTTGTTGCTCCTGCTCTGTTTCTCTTCCCGTCCTCTTTTGAGTTGATTTAACTGTGTAATATGTCAGTACATTTGGCGTGGTTTGGTGGGTGCCGTTTTTATTGGGAAGATGATAATGGTGAAACGTTTCCTTGAGTCATACACTTGTCTCACCAACAAACACAAAAAAAAACCAGAGACGGCTATTGTTCTTCTTCTCCTCCTTCACTTCTTTCCTTTTTTACTTCACCTTCTGCGCTGTGTCTCTCTCCTTGCTTCTCTCTCACGCGGAGGTCTGATCCAGAATGACGGCTCGGCTGAGAAGCAGTGAAACATGAAGGAAGTTCGCTTGCTCACTCCTCTGAACAACAGGAGAGTTTCAGTAGGCAAAACGTCGTGCTTACTTACTATTACTACTTATTGCCGTGTCGTGTGTGGAGCGAGCGAGAAAAACGAGTGTATTGTATTGCCATTGCAGCAGCAATAGAAACTTGCTTTCTGATACATATAGTAAAAAACACCAGTCTAGAAGGTCTTTTGCATCATAATCATCATCATGGCATATCGCATGCATATGAACTTACGACGAGGAGGCAGAATGAGACATGAACACGTTTATACAACTTACACACGTAGCGAGAGTGTGTTGGGAATAACATGCCACATAAAAATCCAGAAGAGTGAATAGAAGTCGTGCTCTCATGGAGTACAACATGAAGGTTTTCTTGCTATTATTATTATTATGATTGGAATATAGGAAAAATTCTCCTCGGCTGCTTTTGTGAAGAGAAGGAAACTTTTTTTTTCGCAGGCCATGAGAACTTTAACAGGCTGCTGCTCTCTTTTTTTCCAAACAACTCTCGGACGATATTGCTGACTAAAAAAAGTAAAAAATTTGTGTGAGTGATTGAGCGTAAGAAAGAGCAAGAAAGGAAGGCCAGGACGGCGATGGTGGTCGGGTCTGACTAGTTGGACAGACACATACATATCAACAGACAGGGCGACATGCTAGCAAGCCCAAGTTTTGCGCTTTCTCAACATTTTTTACTTATGAGCTTGTTCTCCAATTCAGTCAGACTGCCTGTTAGTCATCATGCCACACGTTTCCCCGTATTTTATGTTCTAAATGTAATCACACAATGATCACCAGGGTATAAGTTCGCATGAACGATATGTGGAAGCAAAAAGCGATATCGTGTCCTTTTTTCTTCGATGGGAGAGGAAAAAGTACGTGCGAAACGAAAAGGTGAAGTCAGATAGTTTCCTCATATTATTGTAAACGCAGAGCTGGCAGAGAGAGAGAGAGAGAGCATATCAAAGAGCAAGCATTAAAGAAGAGTAGAGATGCATGTAACTTCTTTTTATGAAATCAAATGAATACCAAGTCATGCCATGAGGTTTAGAAAATGTATGTGTAGATGTGTATTTGTTAGATTTTGGCTCGTGTGCGAGTTTGCATTTTGTATGCAATGCAACTCCCGAAAAGCAAGTGCAAAGTGTGTATGTGCGTTATGTATATTACGAGCGAGGGATTAAAGGACATGAACTGAACCAATCAGTCTTTTTATATATGTGCCATGCTCGCTTGGTTTGGTTTGGTTGCATGACTGTATGTCTTGTATGTCATGCCAAACCTCTCATCGTCTCTTTTATAACTTTGCCATCATCTTTGTCGCTTTTTTCATAGAAAAATACATTCCTATCTTCAACCGCTTTACTGCTTTGTCGTGTCTGTTGTGCCATACCACAAAGAGGGAGAAGCAAACAAATGAGCTTTTTTGTGAAAATGCATGCAGACAAGCATCAACTGCGACACTTGCTGCGATTCATACAAGAATTCATCACACACACACAAAAATCAGCATATAATGCCAAACGAAGCGGAGACGAACGAGATGTTATGTAAAAAAAAAGCCACTGCGACTACGGCGATGACCTACGTGGCACTGTCACATTTACAAAAGAGTATACGATAGCACACATAAAAGTGAGAAGATAAAGACGGGAAACGTACCCAGCAAACAAGTCGCTCGCTTTACCACCAGACGTGACATTATTCATATCATACCTTGTCATAGTCGTAGAGAAGCTATGCAGCTCTCAGCTTGTTTGCGATGCATGCTTTCCTTTAAAAAAATACAAATCTACTACGACGGAATTTGTTTGTCATAATAAACAAAAATGTAAAAGGTTCTATTTTTTGCAGTAAAAGCAGCAACGGTAAAAACTGTTTACCAAAGGCAAAAAGTGTGTTGGCATGTAGTAACTGATCGGAGGTTTTGTTCGTTTTTAAAGAACATGTTTAATTTATAATGGTCATATGTAGTTTATATCATGCTTGTATGAAATTCTGGTGGAGAATGACTTTATGCTTCATATTATGTCTGTAATCCAGAAGTTAATATGGAAGTTGGAAGAAATTATTGACTCGTCATTGTCAAATCAGCCATGCAAACATGTATGCAAAGCGTGTACATGTTTACATAAGTAGTGCACGGTCAAAAAAATATGTTCTTGTCCAAAAAATCATAAAATGCCAGTCAATGACATTGAATGAATGAAACGGAAACCAAAACACTTTGCATGATGCGTATGCAAATATGAGTGAATACATATGATGAATCATGAAAAACTCAACAAAGCAACAGTTTTTATGGAAGAACTAAATTCATTCCGATGATAAGAAACAGTAAAAGAAGACAATCCAATCAACAAGGAAAAACGAAATCAGAAGCTCAAATAAGTTTTACGCGTGTTACCAATACTGACAACACGGCGAATGGTCTCACTTCATCTACATAAACATAGTATAGTAGCAATGATGAATCCAAAGGCTGTGTCGTCGTCTCTTTTTTCAGTTCTTTGATAATAAATGGTTGACTGCCACCAATTCAGATATAATATATACTTCACGTACCTATTTTCTATTACTATGCATTATGCATTTATTCAATCCAATGTCAGTCCAAAGCCCGTGACAGGAAGACATAAAATTCCAGAAAGTGAGGCCCACTTCCAGAGGTTCAATGAAGCAAGCAAGTACTTATTCATTCAACAGTACACTTATTAAATGTATCGCACATTGCGCCCATACATTGCAAGCAACTGTATCAACCAACACACACCTATTCTACATAATAATATTTGTGCACACCAGAACTGGAGCATGGATGGAATGAGCACGTCATATCATCATTTTACTAAAAAGGAAATGAATATATCGTATCGGATACGCCTCTGTCTTTTCTTTCTCTGTAGCTAGCTGTCTCTCTCCCTACTCATTTGGATATTTGTCACTGACTCCTCTTTTTTACCATGCAAAATGGATTATTATTATTACTATGGGCGGTTCTTCGGTGATGGAAATGATGAAATAATAATAATCAGTAAGTATGTCGTATGTCAAACTATTGCTCCTCGTCGTCACTTTCTTGTTATCTATTTTTTATGTTAGGATATACAAGCATGGTACTTTATTAGCGTGGTGTTAAATATGACAATGTGTGGAACGAAAAGCGGAACAAGAACGGGAACAGCCTATAATATCGTTATAAATGTTTAACGACTTGAACTACCACGATAAATGGATGGCTATATGCTTCTTTTAAAAATAACAAGTCGATGAAATATTTATTTTGACCGTGCATTTACGTAGAATGTGGACACGAGTGGAAAGTTAGGCGTTTATTATTATTTATATTACCAAAAAAGTCATGGTCATACCATGCTGGCAAAAAAAAAATTAATTTCAGTTGATGCATAACATGTA
>JAQIXW010002316.1:0-15908 GCA_034700685.1 Willowsia buskii | reverse complement strand
CGAAGAGAATTGTAATTTCACCCACATTCTGTCGGATGCTCGGAAGAATGCATAAAATAAATAGGACTAAATATAGCACCTGTTCGTTTGATCCGCTACAAAAATGTAAAAGTGCGATAAAGGATCATCCTCCTTCAGAAACAGTTCCTTTCCCCATAAAAAATTTAATCAGAATTTTCTAATGGATAGTTCGTGCTTTCTCCAGATATAGCTTATAACTACTAGGGTCGAGGCAGGTATTAAACTATCGAATACAAGTTTTACATGTATTTTCTCCCCTCCTCTCAAAAAAGAAAACTAAAATGTTATTCCATGATACTGCGCCAACCTGGGCTGTAACATTGTTAATGCTGACGTTTTAAATGATAGACTCCACACCCTCAAGGATGCACACATCCTAAAACCATGGTACGTTTCCACAAACGAAAAAACATTTGGCTTTGCTATTGCTGCAAAAGCTGATCAGTAGTGAAGACTGCAGACCGCAGAGCTATGCAGTACTATACATACATGAAAAGTATGTTATTGCTGATGAAGAGTCTAATAATAAACATCTAACTGTCGTATCCAGGGTCTTATATACTCTGTTTCATCTCCCAAATCGAATCTAACGCAAATCGACCGCCATAAGAGAGTGCTGTAATGTATAGAATGCAATAAATCTTTTACTATTTTTATAAGCGCCCATTTATAGCCCACCTTTCCTCTGTCTGCAATGCATATGGCAAACCATGCATTGGAAAAAACTCAAAGAAAGTACGATTGCATTCAGTACACAAGTTTGGAACTTAATCCATTAGGAATTAAGATCCTTACTCGCTGCAGAACAAAGTCATTCAAAGAACTAAATACCACGTTAGTTGGTTTTCGATGAGCTGGAGTATCTAAAATAAAACAATCTTTCTCCTCTTCATTGATATCGAATCATCTCGTTGCTTTATGAATGTACCTTCAAATGATTTTCCACATGTCTCTGCCAAAATGATACTCCATTTGAACAAGAGCATTGAACGTGGTGTGACTTGGTTTTGAAGGTAGATCGTTTGCAGAAACGCATCATACTATGATGATGGTAATAAGTTCGTGGGCGAAACCCTGGATTTTGGCTTTCCTCTATCACAAGAGCGACAACAAGCTATATCACCAAACATGATTTTAGTGTCGGTGAAAAGCGTGATGAGTACTCGTGTCTCATGGAGAAACGCAAAAACGGGAAAGATGACTTGATAAGACATGTACTGAGATGAGAGTTTGAGAAACAGAATAAAGTAGAGAATATAAATCTACCTTTTCCTATCTATATCTCTGCGTATACCTTAAACTATAAATTCAATTGACATATATTGAAAATGCACAATAACTGTATATGAAAACATTCAGATTCTGAATATTTTATTGAAGGAACGAAGGATTGATAGCTTCAATCCTAGAGATAGAATAGGATTCGCTCAAGTGCTCAACCAAATCTTTAATATTACATTATCGCAAATTGTACTAAACTGAGCTATGCACACTGGGAACAAGAAGACGTAGGCGAAAAATCCTTCAGGCTGTTCATCTGTTCTCGTGTTCCCTCATGAAAAAGCTAAATTCTAACGATGATCAAATCCACAGCAGCAGAAAAGAAACGGAAGATTGTGTATGAGCATGCATGCACAACCATAATAAATAAGTTTCTCCTTCAGGGAGAAAATTGAACTTGGAGAAAGTTGCAGCTAGCAATGACTTTGCTTTTTAAGACTATTTTCTTGCCTTGTTAACGCACAGATGTACTAGTAAACCATGTATCGCCAGATTTATATTATGTGTGTTGTCGGTTTTCATGGTCGAAATTCTGTAATCTAATCTCAAATAACAAGAAGGCATGTACGATAAGAAGGAGAAAATCGCCTTTTCCTCGACACAACATGAGAACAGTTGGGAATCGGTTTGGAGGTTGGCGAGCAGCAGGTAATAATATCATTATATTAAGTTTCCAGCAATGAAGGATAACAAAATACAGTATCGTGCTGGAATGTAAAAAATAAGAATGTGATATAATATGTAGGTACATATAGGTAAACACAGGCGTTTCGTAGATAAGATAAGGGTTTAAGAAATCTATGACATTCAAGACTGTTGCTACTTTCCAAAGCTCTACCGTCGAGAGGTTATGTTATAATGCTCCAAAAAGTAAGATACGTATAGTATCTCAGTCTCAGCACACTGACATTGAATTGTTAAATTAAATAGAAACTCATCCTTTGTAATCATGCACGGGCTATCTCAGAAACGGACGAACGTAAGCCTTTGCCAAGTAAACAGTTTGGAAAAGTGGAAAAGGTGTCCTTCTAGCAGAAAGATTTGGTCTCTGGCAGCATTATCATCGTCGTAGTAGTACAGTTGCCGTTTGTTTGATGAAAATGAAAAGAGTCTCTTATTTGTCATATGTACTTTGTGAAAGATAGGGAGGAGTTGTGGGTTGGCAGATGGGATGAAAGAGATGAAACATGAATAACTTTACAAGAAGATATATGAGTGAAGCGGATTAGGTCATTGTTCACTTTTTTCCCCTTTGCATAATATCTTATATCTTTGTCGCTGATCCCCTGAATATGTTGTAAATTCTAGATAGGATACACTTAAAGCCCTCCAATACTTTACCGACCATCAACCACACAAAAATTAAAACTTTGGTAACTTTTATCCTGGTTGGTGTGGTGTGTTTTAACAGCATCAGCATATTATCGCGCAAAATAATAGCAGTATATTCGAAAGCCGCCCAACAGCATGTTGTGAGTTGACTCTAGTTTTGAATTGCTTTTTCATTCTTACATGCCATGCAGAATTTTTATTTCTTTAATAGTGAGTTTTCTCCCACTTTAGAGGAATTTCTGACAGGAGAGCGGGGAGTAAGTATAAATAGCTTTCTTGCTTGAAAAAGTTTTGCATACTCCGAATTTTTAAATTACTTTCAGAGATTGAGAGCGGCAGTGGAACAAGTGGTAGTAGTTGTAGCCTAGTTAGTAGAAGGAGAATAGCTTTCATCATGCTTGTTTCGTAGTACTTGCTCCAGCAGAAGTAGAGACTCACTTCACCGGATTTTGTTTCCGTGAATTCACAAGCAACGCGCAAATTTCTCTTGAGTGGGAAAAATTATTTTCAGCTTCAGCTCAAAACCACAACTCACTGTCATATTCTTTTTCGGTTCTCAATGACCTGAGATGTAAGGGCTTGAGCTATAACCATCGAGTCAAGGACGGCATTCAAGAAACAGGATCTGGTAAATTGTTGTAGGAAAGAACCATTATTATTTCGGGAAAATTTCTTTGCAAACAGGAAATACATTAGGTACCATTTTATGCATTGAAGCTGCATCAATATAGTGGATAGCTAACACTACATACAATATATTAGTATAAAAACTACCACGTATGTTCTAATATGAAAGTCCATGCAATGTTCAATTTACTTTCTCCTTGCTGAATTTGATTTGATCCTACAACAAACCTACTTATTCCTTTTCCACTCTCCCATTGAAAACTACAACTAGAGAAGAATTTATATGGATGTAGATATTCAAAGTGTGTAGATAAGAAATGAAGATATCATCTTATTGTGGATCATTCAGTGATAGATAATGTCATATAAAGGGATCTTTTCCGCTCTGAAAATTACTGCATCTCATAGACACAATCCAGCAAACAAGTTTTCATCAATTCTATTTTGCAAAATGGATGATGGCTTTTCAGTCGACTGCGAGTTTTGTTGATCTATTGAAATTTCATTTTACTAGGATGAGCTGAAAATTGGACCTGGGGTAATATAATAGTCTACACTACGGGATTAATTTGTCAAAGCACCCCCATCATTTGTGGGTTTTCGTTTCCGTTTCCAACTAGTGTGTTTACAAATTATGGTTAGGTAAGTTATCATGCTACGCTATTGTAAGTCTTTGTACTTACGTAAGGTATTTTTTCATTGACGTGGCTCCACACTCTGCAAATTTGCACACGTAAAAGGACTTTATGAAAATGTAAATTCACTTGTGCGCAATGAATCCTCATTGGTTATTAAAGTACGCAACTTGATAATATAATAATACCTATTATTATGTTAAAATGCACTTTGTTACATATACCATTATGTAAGTTGAAACATTTTGGAAAATAATCCTCCTACGTAATTGCGCTAATTCCCATTTCACAAATTTCTATAATAACTTTACAGAATGGGTTAGCACAATATAACGTCTGGTTAATACATACTTTACTTTTGGTACACAATACACAAGTGAGTATTATTGCCATTTACCATTCTTTCTCCAACAGAGCAATATTTGAGTATCATAATGTAATTTCAGGTAGGTATGTATGTTTCAGTAAGCAAAACACCACAGGGAATCCAACATCCCTGAAATAACAAGGGATGGGAGATAGTACCAAGGGCACGCTCCAATTTCCTTTCATACCTCATCAGACCATTTTGTTTGATAAATTAAAAGAACTACTGAAGTGCTGACTCTAATCATAAAACGAAATGGTTCCAAAGACACTGCAACGAAATAAATTGCTATATACCTTTATAACCACAAATACACACATCCACAAAAAGCATTTAGGTCCGCATACAAGCAATCAGACAAAATTAGATAGGAGGAGAGGTAGTGGTAAAACTACTATTGTTTGACGAGTGTCTATAAATCTAAAAACAAAAGTACAACTCATAGAAAATGTGGTTGATACAGGACTACAGGAGATCTCCGCATATATATAGGTATGAGGGTTAAACGTTTTAGAAAACATCATGGGAAAAAAGAAAGTTGCCGATGGCACTTAAATAGGTAGTTGCAGTAGTTGAGTCTTAACGAGAGAACTTCTAGGTGCATCAAGTAAAAATAAATCTTTTGCTCTCATATAAGCACAATCACACTCTGTGTATGGGATAAAAATCTGAACAACATGAATGAAGGGACTTTGTTGAGATAACCTTGTAACCTTCATCCCATTTATGATACCCTTGCTGGAGTATATTCATGGCTTCAACCTTTCGTCAGGAAAGTAAAGCCCAGACCATTTTATAAATTGTATAGCTCGACTCTGAGTGTTTAAATAAAAATCGAATTCAAATAGACGTCGTTTTGAATTCAATTATATTACCCTTTAAACAATTTACTATAATCAAAACTAATACCTACCTACAACTTCATAAGTGCTTTTATGGTAAGGACAAACTACATAGTTTTCTTCATCTATAAATTAATCAGTGGAAGATTCTTGCTTTCTCCAGCATCCTTACTACAGTGTACCTGTCTGAGGATACCACAGACATGAAATAGTAGCTCGCATACATATACTGGCATATTTTCTAAATACTAAACCACACTTACATAAATACTACCATTGGAAAATGGAAACGACACCACAACTTCGTGAAGGTCAGTGAAGCAAAGTGCGACACAAATAGAACATTTTTGTCCATATAGCATTATTACGTAGATGCAACACCTCTTTCCAACTGCTTCTCTGTCAAAATGTGAAATTGTCAGGTATAATTTGATTTATAAATTGTAACACTATATAAATACATAAATAGATGAAACAGCAGAGCTATTCTGCAAGCACGGCCTTGTCTGTCACCATAAAAGCATATTATCAAGATCGTACGCATCGACCATTTTTTACTGTATCTGAACAAAAGCACGTGCATGATAATGTGGGGAGTATATGAGATAGGTCGGCAGAGAGAAAAGAGAAAGAAACTGTTGTAGAAATGGATGAATATTAATGATGACTGAAAGGTTAAACTTGTTCTGAACAGGTAGAAAAGCTTTTCCTATTTTCCAAACTTTCTCCGCAGAGCTTGTAATTTGCAGTGCCTTAAATTGAAGCGTTGGCAGAAATTTGTGTTGAAAATTTTCATCTTTTCTAGAGACATCTGAAGGGGATGTCCCACTTTATCATATCTATGACGTTAGCAAAATACATGTTTGCCATATATTTCGCAGGTTTCGAGAACATATAAATCCAAACTATACATAAGCTTCAAAAAAATTATTAGTTCTATGAGAAATTTTTTTCTACTAATGACAGCACTCTCTCCTCCAATCAATGAAAATTTCAGATTCTTCCGTATTAATTGGATCAAAGAAGTGCCATTAATGATTTCGACCTCAAAAGCATTTCTGAGAGAGCAAAATAACCCTGTCACCTTTACACCCTTTTGGAAGTTGAAGTACTACATAAATTTTCGAAGCTCAAAGTGTTCCAGAAGGCGCGAAGAGCTTTTCAAATCGAATTGATTGCAATTAGAGAGCTTGATATAGTGTTTGTTATAATAACGTGTAAGACGGAAATGCTTTCTCTCGTTTTCATTGTTCATCACTATATCAAGTATATGCTTCACTTCAATTAAATTTAATAATTATTCATTACTGGAGCTTGCTTCATTCTTTACTTGTGCATACGCTCATGGGAGTTGCAAAATCTCATGAGAACTCTATCAGCCACAAAGAATATAATGTGTACTTGTAAAAAGCATGTGTACGTAAGAACAATAATGCAGAACAAAAAAACAGCGCAATAAAATATTTTTAGGCAACGAGTCGCGTAGAGTGTAGTGAACCTACTCCATGACGTGGTAGAAACTTCCAATAAAGGTAAAAAAGGTCACTATTATAATTGAGTTGTTTGTAACGCCGACAATGTTCGTAAACACGGATCCCACCTGTGAATCTTGCAATAAGTTTCTAGCTGTTTACTTTAATATCGGAGTTTTATGTTTAAAAAAGGATGCAATACAATTGTGTTTTGAGTTCTTCAGAGATCACAATCGGTGATAAAGGAAATAATTTAGAGGACCAACTGAAGCCTAATAGAGAAGAGTCAAAGCCTTTTAGATCGGCAAATGAAGTTAAATTGCTCGTTTATGTTGTTGTAATATCCCACACCTTTCCTTTGATCCCATTCAATGGCGCACAAGGTATTGTTAAATGACTCTTGTATAATATAATATAACGGTAATGTCAACATATTTTTTCGTTGTTTGTAGTTTGTATGCGCGTTTCATATATATGTAGACTGCTGTGTAAAGTTGAAAACATCTTTTGCCACCAAAGCGCAATGAACACTTCTGTAGCGCGGTTATGATGATGGCAAAATACTTCAAAAGACAGATTTCCTATTCAGAAACAGTATCTTGAAAGTTATTAAAATGTTAATATTATAGAGGATCAAAGGAAATCTTGAGCAACCTACTAAATGCTGTTATTGTTATTTAACATTGTTGTTGCAAAATTTCTAAAAACGCTCTTTCAACATTATTCCTTAATATTACGTATTCATACGATGTTTTGTATTTGTGTAGTTTAAAACTCTTTTAATGCTCTCTATCTGTGAAATTTTCAGTTCATGTTCGCAGTTTATAAAAATTTGAGCTTGACAGAGAAAAAAATCTTAAATCTAGACAATTTTTCTTTTTTGAGTATTCAAGCTCTCAGGGATAAAACTTTTCTCAAGGATGAAAGTATTTGCGTGTAGTGTGGGTTATTCCGCTTTCAACTTGTCTCTTTAGTATAATAGCGTCAGTTTTTTATGGTTTTTATGTAATTCATTTCGATTTCGGAACATTGAAAATTTAAACCTCAGATGAAAATTCTTAAACCTTTGGGAAGAAATACTGTTTGTTACGGAAGATAAATTATTTCTTATTATTGGCCACACAAGTTACACAAACCCAATGATTACATAATGCAAACTTTTGTATCGGATTAATATTCAAATATCGGGGTTTTCACTTTTATGTCTTGTTAGTTTTCATTTGCGTCATCTGGTTTGCAATACAGAATTTTAGACTGAATCATTAGCAGAGAGTTAAAAGAGCAAAGTCGACTACAATTAAAGCATATATGTATTTATAATATTGCAAGATGTATCAGTAGAAGCATGTCGAATCTCATTAAAATTTGTTTTTCGGGGATGTTGATACTATCAGTAAAATGGATACACATTCTAACCACAGAAGTTCCAAGTATCAAATTATTGTTTATTGTTTAACAAAACTGAGTGTTTCCATAATGGCTTCCATTACTTTCCCTCACAATGGCCTTGCGTTTTGGAAAATTACATGCCTGATGGGTTCCAAAAATTAAAAATAGGATACCTTTATAATCCATATAAATTGGAAAATGAAAGATTTTTGGAATATTCATCGACTACTGTGCGCTTCTCTGGTATACAGGAAGTATATCTCACAAATATTATTTGATCTTGCATGCATATGCTTATAATTTCATAACCGAAGGATTTTCAACCAAAATGCTCATTAGTGTTAAAATGTAGTTCATTTACCTCTATGAATTTTCTCCATCGCTTTTACTTTAATGGACAATAACTTGGTTTCGTTTACTTATGGCGTAAGTTTGTTTACATGACTGTTCGTGCACAGATCTGTATTACTTCAGCACGTTTACATATTATGCATAAGTGATGATGTCTCAACCCATTTTCCTCGTGAAAAAATGGAGCATGTAAATACTCCTGCAACACGTGGATTAGACATACATTTTAAGCAAATCGGGTCCATTTATAGATTTATGCATGGTAGCAAAGTAATAATCATCATGATGAGACGAAAGTGAAACGAATTCATCTCTTCATTTCTATACGCTCATGAACAAGCAAACACTGTTTGCTTTTTTTGCGTTTTTCCACGTAAAACGTATGTTTATTTCGCGTAACACAATACAGGCTGGAAGAAACGATAGAATACTTAATATAAGGCACTAACTATCGTCTATAAGTTGACTATTCGAGCGAACATATGTATATATTACGTAATATTGTTATACTAACTTTTCAAGTACGTTAAACCTTATGTTTATGCCTATATATTTTCCATACATATTTTTTCAATTCATAAAGTCGTTTTTCATTAAGAACTTTTTTACCAAGTCAAGACTTAATGCATTTTCCACAGTTTTCTCCCTCCTTTCATTCTTTTCAGACCATTCTATACCATGCATACACTTACCTATTTTAATAACAATGGCCAGGAAGGGAAAGAACATCGAACATCCCACACTATAAACACTTTTACCGTGGTAAACAATAAACAAAAGTTCCATAACTGCTACAGCATCATAAAACTACATTAAGCTACTTTTGCTCTCACAAAAAATCCACAGTGATTGGACTGACACAGTAACATAATAATTTTTATTTTGCATTTTTATACGGATTATCATGCTCCATAATGTTTCTCAGAGTCAAGAGAAGCTCTTCCTAACAAGGAAACAACCTGTTTACATTAGGTAACAAACTATAGTTGTAGCGGTAGCGTAAGATGCTTTGAGTGAACAAAACAAAGTCTGAAGAAGCCCGTTCCTGAAAACATTACAGATCTTCCAGCCTGTCAAGCTGTATTTCAGCAGATCTCTTTTTTTGTGGGCAAATTCAATACCTCATTACAACAAAGGAGAAAAGGCAAGTATAAAAAAGTCAGACATGACATGACATAAGTATATACATTCTTTGTCTTGATCCTTTTCCCATATTCTGTAGAGTAATGTTATTCCTGCGTCTCAATGCAATCCTTCTGCTTGCTTTCTCTTTCTTTCACGTATGTAATCATTGACAGTCTGTAGGGAAATCGAAGAAAAGGACTTAAAAGGCATAAAAACGAGCACAAACTTACCAATAAAGGGTATAAAATTGCAGGGTTTTCGGTACAAGCAAATGATGTTTGTATAGGTATGTGCTTTCTTTCACCTCACTTACTGCTTCATGATCATCATGTATTGAATGGAATGATTCATAGAATCAATCTTCCATGAAACCACATCCCTTAAAAGAAAAAAATACTGCTAAAGGCTATGAAAACCTGTTCTCTGTATTTTCTTTGTTTGCAGAAATACAATACATATGTGTTCCTTTTCATCCTATATGCAATGAGAATTTAGAATGTGAGGAAAAAGGCATTAGGTTATTGCGTAGTTGTTTGCTGTTGTAACCAAAATTATTACAACAACAACAACAGACAGTTTTTCCGATTTTCTAGCAGAAAACCCAGAAAAGTGTAAAGACAAAGTATTTATATATGGGAAACGTCTAGGAACAGAAGGGCGATGTTGAAATCCATTCATGTTCAAGGGATAAAATGTTAACCTAAAAACAACACAATTTTGCAACACCTCGTGGTTATGCACAAAATGTAAGGATATTTTTTTGACAAAAACCAAACCCACTTGCACAACATAAACAATGAATGTATTTTGTGGAGTATAAGCTCGCTAAAAGTACATAAAATAGATCTCAGTAAATGGCAAGTGACAGGCTGTCTCCTTCTAGGAGGTGAAAACCTTCGCCTCAAAAATTGAAACTAGGTATGTACATATTCATCTGCTTTCTCCACATCAACTGCAGACGTCCCACTTTTTAAGGTTTTCACAAAAACTGATACCTGAATTGACTGGTTCCTGTGTCAATGACACTGTTGCTGGTCGGTTGACTCTGAGTGACGGTATCAACAAGAGCAAAATATCATAGTTTTTTGTGGAGATGTCAGATACCATCACTTCTTATAGACACGTTGGTGAACGTGAGGTAACGGTAACATCTACCTACTTTTATTAGATATATTTCAAGTTGAAAGTAGTCCATCATTACATGATAATAATATCATGATCATTACAATACAGTTTTCGATAGATCAATGAGTAAGCACTATTACGCAGTACCTATCCATATCTTTCATAATGGCTGACTGTCATTTCCATCACCACACAGTTTTCAATTCTCGACACAATTGAAATCACCCTCCCTTCCTTCCTTGTCATCACCATTTGGTAGTTCTTTCACTTTATTCATAAACGGAAATTGAATCTTATATCAACTACCTGGAAATGTGGATGGAAAGTATTGTGATGTTGGGCGAGATTGTTTGGTTTAAGTATCGTTATAATAGCGCCCGTAAGAGCAGTCAAAGTACGGAAGAATGAATAGCGATGATACAAATACAGTCATCAACTACGTAACGTCTGGTGGATGATAGCATTTCTTCTTCTGCGTCGTTAGTTTATTCGCTGTTGAATTCAATGAATCATATTGTTCTCTCACTGTTCACTGGAAACAATATCAACAGCAACAACGGAGTTCTATTATTCTGTGCAGTCGTATAAAAACGCAATCGTCCAAACAACTTCCAACGAAAGCACTGTATTTATTGCCATTCATTCGTAGGTCTCTTCCACCATGTTTTTCCCATTCTTTTGTTGCAATAACATTGTATATGTAACTATTTCAACGTATTACATTCTATTCGATAACATAAAATATGCTTACAATTTAGCGGGACAGGATACCTTATGCATAAATGAATAAAATGATTCTGTGCAATAGAAACTGCAAACAGTAAGATCATATCAGTAGACATCTCACATTTCATTAGCTGGCTTGGATCGGTTGAAATATAAAAGATGAGCACAAACGGAGCATCATGTACACACACGTTGTTCGAAAGTATGTATTTCCCATTTTGCCGCGTATATGTCATTGTTCAGGAAAAGAAATAAAAAGCACAATATTATGTTTCAAAATATGGCCACAATAACAACGTCTAATGACGCAATAAAATTTGAGTACACATGAATGCAACCATTTTATGAGGTTTTTGTGCTTATTTTATATGTATTTTCACAGATAAACTATCAGAAATACATATTTGCAATGTAGAAAGCGAGAAGGCCTGGTTTCAGGTTAATAAAAACAGTAATAGCATTTTTAGAGAAATTTTTAAGCGAGGTGTTGGCAGTGAAAGGTGATAATTGGATAATACTATAAACTCCCATCTAAAAATCATTCAATTTCAAAACACCCACTTTCTATGCTTATATGAAACTCGTAATACGAGGTATGAACAAAATGATTTAGGTTCTCCAGGCAAAAATATGTATGTGGCAAAATTTAACCATTTTCATTCAATTTAACTTCTTTTATGTGCTACATAACATAAAATACTTGGATAGGAGGCAAAACAACGTATTCTTATATTTAGCCTAGCTAAATTAAGTTGACTTTTACGTATCCCCACAAAAGCAAAAATTACGCCCATATTAGATGCGATGTTTGCAATGAGACGTATGACACACTATTTAAATTCATAACTTCTGCTGATTTTAACAATATTTTCTGTACTGTATGACAGAAATCGTGTAAGACTTTTATTTATATATTTCATGATGTAATGAGGGTCATAAAACTGTATTAGCATCGATAAAATGCTTCATTAAAATATACTCTTTACTCCTTGTTATTAATGAGAGGTCACTTATAAACTAATACAATATGAAACAAGATCGCTTGTTTGTCAATATTAATTCCCCCTAGAACAACCATACACAAATGCATGCTACCTTTCAGAAGTGGTGCACGATAGTCACCGGATAGGATCAATATTTTATCCTTTATCATCATCATGGACGTGCATGTAGCAAAGAACTTGACAAAGATCATTTGTCAAAATGCAATTTAAAAAGAAAATAGATCACGTATGGAGGAGCAAGTTTGAGAATCGTATTTTTTGCAATATATGTATCTTGAACAAGACAAAAATATGACAGTATCGGAGACGCGCGTGCTGTTGGGTGAATGTTCAACGAGGATTTTGGGACACTCAAACTATTGCCTAGAGAAAACATGCACATTGATTGTTGATTTGTTTTGTGATCGATCTTTCTTGTGCAACTAAAAGAAATCCAATAAAATTGAAAAGCTCTTCGAGCATCAAAAATAGATTCTTCTTTCAAGGTAACAATAAACGTCAAAAGTACCCATCGTGAATAGTTTGAAATGATAATATGTAAATTTTTCTAGGGATTGGATTAAACCAAATCTTATTTTTACGTCTATTTTCGGAATTCATTTGTATTGTCTAAAACACTGAATAGGAACAAATTCATAAGAAATGCCAGTAAAAGAGCCATTTTAAGTTTAGCGTAAGTGTGCAAGTAAAAATACAGTTATTTCATAATATGAGAAGCGAAATGAACTTGACTTACAACTAATAGTTTGGAATTCGTTGTGTGATTTACCAAATCAAGATTAAGTGTATGAAGAAAGTCCTCAGCATATTTTTTACCTCAGATCACCGACGTCTTTTACAGTTTGAATTTCCTGTGTCTTGTCATACGCAAATTGGATACAATACTACCAATAACAGGGGCCTATATTTATTATCTTATTGCATTTATCTTATCTCTGCCCAGTAAGTGACACGAAAAAAGTTTATGTTCAACAAAGGTTTCAATAATTTTATTGCACACAATAATAATTACATTATTATTACGCATCAACCATCACACGAATGATCGACACAACGCACGCATCAGCATGCAGGCATGCATCTGACAAGACAAGCACAATACATGTCTAGCAGCAACAATGATATTGTTGTTACCAGCTATTTATTAACCAAGCCCTGCATAGTATAAAAATGAAAATTTCAGTGGAGAGTGGAGTACTCCGTATACAGGTTAGATTAGGCCATCATCATCACATCTCCTGGGTCGGCCGACCTCTACTTGCTTTTTTATGGGCTTTCAACCATCAAGTCGTGAACATGCACACACATGTACCATTCCATCATCTTGCAGAACCATCTAACTACTTAGCTCCCTCTTAAACAAAATAAGCGATGATGATGTCGAGTAGTAGAAGCTAAAGGCACACATACCCAGTTTCCTAATGATCTTAATCCTGCTGCAGATATACTGACTGCGTGCCTACAAGACGTAACATAACAATACACACACGTCACACGGAGAAATAGTGGGACAGGCAATTGTGCTTATTTGGTATAGTATAGTAAGAACAAACAAAAATTGAAATTATAAGTTCATATGCATACGCGTATTTATTTATTCTGCCAATATTTTTTTAATTAAGCATAATTTATACAGAATATCTCGCAAGAGTACATGAACCATCTCTATCACCAATATAAATGCCTGATGGTTTGTTGCAAGAGACAAGAAAACTCTAGATGAAAATCTTGCATCGTCGTGTGATGGACGATCAATTCGAAGATGAGTAACATGTAACAACAACAAGCCATGTTTCTTCGTGAGTAGCAACAGTCTTCATCATCAACCGAGTCATCAAGCCGGAGCATCCACTTTTTTTAAACTATCAAAACTGACTTTTTTTTCTGTTTTAGGGTTTCTCGCTACTATAATATCGACGACGAAACCACCGCGAGTGATGTTTGATGCGTATGCTTGACCTCTTTCTTTGTATTTTGAAAAGTTGTAGCAAAGTATGAAAAATGGTTCTTAACTACGGATACAAGTGCAACCGGCGAGAGAGGTTGTATAGGTATATATACTTTAAAGTATCATAATATTATTGTTAATGCTCTACAAAGTTCAACGTAAATGAGTTTAATGAAATGAAAGGAGCGTTGATAGGGAAGATTTGTATTACTGTTTACGAGATGACGGACATCTCTCATGCAGTCTCTTATAATAATTTATAAAAATTGAGATTTTATACTCATCCAATCGCAAATTCAGACAGACAAATTATTGGCACATTAAGCCTGTGCACGCAATGCGAACTGTTGGGACCAGCAGCACATGTTGATAATATTGTGAACTTACTCACGTCTACACGCATGCAAGTAAAATGCAATGCCTACATAAATAGGAAACAACTTTGTGATTACAATAATTATTTATTTAAATTATAGCCCAATATTAATTTTTCGATCGTGTTCATTTCGCACGTTTCGTACGTATTTGGGCAGCTTTTTGTCAAGAAAACTGTAAAAAGTGGCTGAAAAAAGGATTTTAAAAGAATAATTTGATTCCAATCAAAACAGATAATTCAAATTGTTATCAGCCAATATGTCAAACAGGCAAAACATGGCTACAACAAGTTCTAAACTCTGCTATCGTCCTTTCAAATACCAGAAAAGTATTTGCGTGCACAAAAAGTTGAATTTCAAAGTATCAAAAAATAAAAACGTAGTCAATCTTGTGAATCAACAATTTGAATAAAGTCAGCAAGCCCATTAAATTTTTCTTATATACGCGCAAATCAGAAATATTATGTTGTGATTTACATTCCCAACTTTTGATAGCCTCTATTATTTTTCTCGTTAAATTTTCATTTTCCGGAAGACCACCTGATGAAATGATCAATATTCATGAAGAATTGAGTCATTAAATGTAGTATTTTTATAACTGCATATTATAATTGGCAAGGGGAGTGTTGGATCTTGTAATCAATCAAAAGTACAAGTATGCAACCGCACAAGTCTACTTTCACCATGAATTCATTATGAAAATTTTATGTCGATGAAGCTCTATAATACGAAAGCTTAATTTATGAATCACTCCAACAAAGTGATGATGATGATAATGATAAGACTATAAATTAAACTCCTAATAACAGCTTCAACAGTTCTTTTTTAGTGATAAAGATTTTAAACAGCGATAATTTCCCCAAATTACACTTTTTAGCTCAACACGAGTTTACACTTACTCTACCTTACTTGTTGGAGCCACCCTTTCGTTTTTAAAACCAACAATTAAAAACAATATCATTCTCAATATCAAAGATAATATGGCAAACAAATTGCTTTATAATTTGGTTCTATAAACAATACTACATTAAAACCATATTTGTATTAATGCTTAAACATGCTCCTACGTAAAGCCTGTACACTTAATGCATAAGTCGTAGTAGGTATTACACGCGATAAGAATGGGATTAAATATGGGATCCCTGCCAAAACCAGGCTTTCAGCGATAATGTTATTGTAGAGGAGCCTTTCAACAAATAACAAGTGAAACTGAAATTATGAATATAAGAAAGCAAAAATATAAGTGCTAAGTAATGAATGAAGGTGGAGAACCAGATCCGCCCACATTA
>JAQIXW010002315.1:0-15909 GCA_034700685.1 Willowsia buskii | reverse complement strand
ATCCATGTGCACTTTTATGCAATGTCATGCAAAAGCGAGTCAAATGAATGTTGCCGGATAACAACTCAACTCTCAGCTTGAAGAACAAAAACAAATAAAAGTATAAAAAATACGTGACGCCACATGACTTGGTTTGCTCACAGCTCATCATTATTATTAATAATTATTTTTAAATGTGCATTTCGTATTTATTATTATGGTGCTTAATCTTAAATGTATTTCCATTCAAACAAAAAAATCGGATCATTATGGACAAAAAAGGTTCAGGTGATAAAAATACAGCAGCAACAGCAGCGTCCTCATCAGCAGAGGTCTCTATTGGCGCTTCCCTCCACAGAAGTCACTCCTCCCACTCCAGTGCCACAACAGAGAGAACAGCAGGTTCCTCCTCCTCCTCCTTCTGTAAGGAAACCGATAATCATGGTAACTGAAGAGGAGCACCATTTGTTAAGCAAAACATCACTACTCTCTTCCTCATCATTGGTCGAGTCAGCCACCAGCGTTCGACCGATTCGGCGACCAGACGCTCCTTACATTAGACCGACAAAATTTATCCCAGTATTGGACTACTTTTCGTCATCTTCTGATAAGGAGGATGGTAGTGTTATCAAACCCAAGTGGAAACCTGGCGATGAAGAGGATTACCAGAAGCAGCAAAAGTTATCCCAGTGGCGTAAAGTGACTTATGAAGTGCCTTCAGGAGGCGGCACTGCAAGGACTAAGAGAAGGGATTCTTTGAGTAGTCTCGTGGATAAAAATATGCAAGACCTGAATAAGCAGTTTAAGGCGAATATCAGTACGCTGTCACAGGGACTCTGCTATAACCATATGGAAAGAAAGATTCAAAGTGACTTGGGCGATCGTGGAACCGGAAGTAGTGACAAAGGTTAATATTCAGTTTGCATTCTTTTAATGGAAAACTCTTTTTGTTTAATGATTCGAATTTCTTTCTGTTTTCAGCACCTGAAAGTAGCAAAGGGTCCCAAGAATCTGGAGCAGGAACTGTTGTCACAACCACCACCTCAGGTGGTGTAGAGGATGCCAACCCCTTAATCTATTTTAAGTACGATTTTGGCTATGAGTTTGGCATTGCATGTCCTCGAGCAAAAAGTGAACCACCTACACAGCCAACCTTGCAGTTACCATCATCATCCTCCCGACCAACATCATGGATTGAGTCCCGTCATCCCGATGATACACCAATAAGCCTGCCTATTATTCATGAAACTTCCAAAAAAGAGTGAAGATATTAATTTTGAAGTAATTAAGTGTCATTTTTTGTTTAAAAAAACTAATACTGATGTCGATCGACCGAGCTTTACAAGAATAAATTATTTACGAGACAGCGACCGACTACTTTCACGAAGCTATATTGTCACAACGAAAAATGTAAAGATCAATTGTCAATTGTCTTATTTAACTTTAACTTTATAAGGTATACAAATACAAATATTGTGGTAGTATCCACTCAAAAGTATTAAAAACTAGTGTGTAGTTCTCTTACTTCTAATTAATCGTTAATTACTCTGGATATTGATTTTGCAAATAATTTCAAAATTTACTTTCACCATTCAGTAATTTTTTGCAGTCATTACATCGCATATCATTTATTGTTGAATTAAACCAGTCAGTAGAACTAAAACTCTCTATCAAACTTTAATTATCAATTTATCATTAATTTTCCTGTTTTTGAACTGTGTACATTGCTAAGAATTAAGAATACGAAAATAAAACTACGATAACTGTTGTAAACTTTGCTCTACTTGTATGTCTTTGGTTTCAACAGAGAAGTAAAAAATTAAATGAAATTCAACATAAACAAGTTCCTATGCGAAAACTTCGTATGACCTACTTTATCTAAAGTGCATTATTAACAATTTGCAAGCATATTATTCCTATTCCATTGCGTTGCCACTTGTTCATGACAGACAAAAGCGATCATAGACAAAACAACCGATGAATTTCGATTCCTGCGATTTTCCCGAATTCATAAATGGAACAACCAACAGCTCACGAATTTCGCATCTTCCTTTCGTCGTCCAACGGTCAATCGTCTTGCATTGCGAAACGTTTGTGGTTGTGAAGTGAACGTAGTACGGCCTTTTACCTTTTCAATGAGTCTCCTACGTAAAAAGGATGAAAGCGAACTCATTTGCATTTTATGCACCATCCATTCATTCGTCATCGCTTCTTATCACTGGCTACTCACATTATTGAGTAAAATTATGCAAATTCTCAGCAGTCCAGTCCGTACTTGTATTTCGTCTACATGCTTGTGAATTCACTGCACACAATCGATTCTCTCCCGCTCGCCTGTCCTGTAGTATTTAGTTTTTAGATGCAGTTTTGCTGTGTTTTGTCCTGAATTCGGAAATGGTACACTTTGTTAACAGAAACTGTGGAAAAGGTAAGTAGGTAGTCATTTTACATTTACACTTTCAAACTGACATCAAATCCCATTCAACTTTGCATGGGTATCGATGCTTTTTTAAATACTTCGATTTTTGCATTTTTTGACTTGTTTTTTAATTGTTTAAAAGTATATTCATTGATCTGGGAATAAACCGCCTGCCACAAAGCATTAAATTTTCATTTGCGTTGGCATTCTTTACCACATTTGTCGGGCATTACTTAAGCCCAGTTCAACTCCCGGTTAACTACACACAGGTATGTATGGAAGGGAAACGTGAATAATTTGGAATATTCAAATTGAATTTTTTTTACTGCAGACAGGTAGCTTGGATATTGTTCTTTGTGGCATAGAATTGCCTTCATTTAAGATATTTGATTGGAATTTTGCTGAGTGTGTGTAAAAACAACCGCATGTGCAATCCTTTGTTTGTATTTATACAGCGAAAAATAATATTATTCATTCTCGAATTCGGCTCCTCGAGTTAACTTTCTAATTACGTACAGTTTAATTGTGAATAATAAATTAATTGTCGCATTGGGTTCAGTGACTGATAGTAGCGTGTTTGGTGACGTCCATGAAGTCATGATCATCATGTCTTTATGGAGACCTTGGCATCAAGGGCCTAGCCCTTCTGGTTCAACCCCTGAGGCAAGCTGTTCATCTGCAGACGTGAAATCAGCGGCAAATATGGAATCTTTCAAGTCATTCTACAAAGTTCGAGATTGTTCGGTTCGATTGGAGAGATTGTCTCCGGAGGAAATTGAGAGGCACTGTCATCGCAAACCTGTCGCACCACTTCCTCCATCCCTCCCACCGCAAGCAGCAGTAGTATCCCCCGGGAAGCAACTACACCTTATCCAGAAACGGGGACGTGGACGACCGAGGAAGAATGTCGATGGGAAGGGTCAGTGTAAAGTTTCATCGCTGTCAGGTTCATTGATGAAATTAAAAATTGTTAAGGTCGCCGAAGCCATCTCAAAGTTCTCTGTCCCCCAAGAAGGTCAAGTGGAAAGGATTAAGAAAATAGATTTAGCTGCTGCTGCTATCGTGTCTGATGTAGTAGGAAGCGGATATTTTAACAGCGCTCTGTACCCTGCCAAACCCAGCAAAAGGGCGAGAATGATGACCCCAAGACATGACTGGCGAGCAGATTCAAGCCTCTATTCGTATTCGTGTCCTTTTTCTTATAGATCTCCTTTTTTGGGGGGAGGGTCCAACTTTCCAGGGGCAGCACGAGGGATGCCGATCATGACACCTCGCAGGAAGGAATCGAAGAAGAAGAAGTCATCAGCACAAGAAAAAGTCAATGTTTCTGTGGTTCCAGCACCATCAAAAGAGCAAGCCAGCAGGGTACCTGGAAACGATAAAGAGAGAGCCAGCTCCCGAGGGAAAATATCAGTCCCTATGATTTCCAAAGATGTATCCTCTGGAACGAACACTAATTCATCAAGTAGTTCATTGTTTACACCTGTAGTGGTCAAGAAGAACAAGACGCCAGATAAAGCAAAGAAGTCAGAAGTAGCTAAGGATTGTGGTCAACTGAGTGCAAACACAGACGTGATTCTGGAACCCCCGAGGGAAGATGGAAATAGTTGGGTCTCAGCGGTACGAAAAACAATTTAAATATATTGAAATTCCGTCACCATCAATGTTTAGAAATTAATTTAATTTTTATGTTGTATTCTCATTTTTCTGTGTCTTTTCAGCTCTTCGAGACAAAGCTCGCCAGTGAAGTTGTGAAGGAAGCAGCTCTAGGCGACTTTATGCCAGACATATCAATTATTCAAGGCTACACGGACGACCTGGTAGATTTACTTGAAAATACTGGCACATCTTCAGTTCTTAACCCCCTGTCCTCAACAGGAAGGAACTTGGCCAAGACGTCGTTCACTCTTTCGGATTCTAGGAATAGTTTTCAAATGAATACTCCAGAAAGTTTGCATGAAGGTAGGTATCTCAAATAGGTATTTGAAAGAAAGTTTATTTTGAATTATTGCATTGCATCTTCTAATTTTGTTAATATTTCTCTTTCTAATCTGTACCCTTACAGAGCCTGTACACTTGGAAGAAGTAAAACCTCAAAATTCATCCTCATCAGCGGTTCATAAGTTTCAGCTTTATGAGGAATTGTACAGAAATGACATTTTGTTGATTAACGCAGAAGATGAGGAGTTGCCCCTTCCTGTTTGAAACGGTCTCACCGGCGACTCTTTCATCGTTACTTCATCAGTAAAATGCCAGTCAGCTTACTTGTGTGCCATGTAAAGTAAAGTGAAAAATGAACCAGTGAAAAAAGTGTATAATTAGCAATAACTTATGAATTATCTTTTTTGTAAATTACTGTTTTTATTACGTTTAAAAAGTTTTTTTTCTTTTGTTTTGTCAGAGTTAGGTTGTAGAGATTGTTCTGTTTCTTATTATCAGCATACATGTATACTTATTATCATTATATATAATAACATTCGCAATTCGCAATTATTATTGTTTCACATATCGCATTTGATATATACGTCTTATATCTAGATATTGTTGGGATAAAAATTCATTTTTTTGAAAACCGAAGTTAAAATGATTTTAGTAATTACTATTCATTGACTGTTCAAATTTTCATTGCGACTACCAAATATTGACCTTCATATTGAATATTTTTCTCCAGTTCGTTCATTCCGTTTTCTTATCACTTTACAAAATACATACACAGCAAAATATTATCATTATTAGCCATTACAAAATCGATTCGCTTCTGCGCACAGTGATAACTATAAACTACATATATAGTTTGTACAAAAATCTCAACAAATCCCTTCTATTGCAGTAAATTTTAACTGACACGTGATACATTGTTTCTTGAGATGCATACAAACAAAAACAATCTGTCACCCTTTTTCAAAATGACCAATAATATATCGCGCAAGTCAGGAATCGTATTTATTTCCTTTTAAAAACTTGTACACATCCTTCTAAGATAAAAAAAACAGCGAAAAGGGGATAAAATTATAAAAAATATAAATAAATAGTGTCTTTACTAAAAGTAACAACAACAAACCAAAAAAAATGTTGAACCCTATGTGTGGAACATTTGTGGAGTGGAAACAATAATACTTTTGCAATAATATTTTAATGGGATTTCTACGAAACAAGACATTTTGTGCCATCAGGTAATTATTAAAACCTACAGTAGCTCACAGCATTCTTGTTATCATCCTATGTGCTGCTTAGAAATCGTAAATTCAAAGATATTTGGCCTCATTTAATTTTAAAATCCGCTTTCCTGCCTGAAAATTTAAAATGAGAGTTATTGGCTTGGCACGACATAAAATTACACATAGCAGCAGCATAGCAACAAATTAAACATCTTCCAAAATACAAAAACATTAACCGAATTGCCAATCGATTTTGCGAATACTTTAAATATTTACCAATTAAAAACAAGATTCACTGCTATACGTATATATATTCTTACAAAAAAGCTAAACAGTATTTTAAAATCAACAACACCTCGTTTACATGTTATGTTATCTTTTGTACGTTATTTTTCTCGCTAAAACTATTATTCAAAAACTATTGTTGCTATAAGAGTTACAAATCTATTCTCTAGAGAGTCAACAAAACAATAATATATGTTGTTGTTGTTCCTTTTGGATTCCCTTTTACATATTTATTATTACGATTTGCATTCTATATTTAAAACAGTAACGATATAGTGATCACATTTATGATTTGTAGACACACAATAATTAGAGTAGTAACAGTAGTATTTGTAATTAATGTATATATAATATTTCGTTTTTAGCTTACTATCAAGTAGTAATAATTTCTAGACATTTGCTTCGCTTTTATTGTTAACAATAGTAATAATAATAGAGTAATAACTTTCGATAAAAATGTTTGCATTCTGCGGCATCATAAAATACACATAAAAAATTCTTTACCCCTCCACTACCCCGTTCAATCATCATCAGTTTAAAAATTATAGCATGCATCTTTTTCAAACTGTAGCCTTCACAAACAATATCCGTCTCAAAAAGTAATTGACGATGATTGAATATTTATTTTTTATTACATTACTTATTACTGAAAATTGTATAGATTAAATATTTATTTCTGAATGGTACTCCAAAACTGTAATGTAACAAAGTAAAGTAAAAACGGAAGAAGTTGACATGATTCTGCTTGCTTATGCGTTAAAAATTGTATTAGGTATATATTTTGTTTTTTGGTAAAATAATCTCGTGTTATTTATCATCTGTATATTCTGTTGATTTCTGGTTGTTCTGTATCTTTTCCTATACGACGATATACCTCGCGTGGCGTGATTAAAATATAAATAGTAAAAATCTTAATATACCTATAGTTTTTTTCTTCTTACTTTTATCCCAAAATGCTCAGACGGCTATAATTATAGCAAATAGCATTGTTCCTGTTTTCGCTGCAAGATATTGTGTATCCTCTGGATATAATGGCTATCATGCTAACACCATTTTTGTTGAGACAATATGTAATAATAAATACAATAATAAATAATGATTATGATTCATGATAGACGCTGTTTCTTCCACCACTCCGCATTGTGCTGCGTTACGCTTTACGCTGCGACGGTTGCTTCTAAAATTATATGAGTTGTTGACTTGATTGACCAGCAAAAATATGCGATATAAACGAGATTTCCTCCACGTTCGATCTCTGATCATATTCCGCCCGGCAGAAGAAGCTGGAGCTAGAGGAGGACTTACTCCAGCTGTAGTTTACAGTTGACGACAAATAAATGAGTTAACGATTACAAATAAATATACTTTAAAAATCAATCCCCGATTACAGCTGCTGAGCCGTCCTTGCCAATAAAAAGTGCTAGACCCCCGCCTGAAAAATATTTGAAATTGTAAGGGTTACGAATGATAGAAACTCCTAGGGTGCATTTTTTTCATCAACAACTAACGATAATGGTTTAATATATTTACCTTCGCTCGGACTGGACTCTAGATTGGACTCACGAAGTAGCTGGTCTATCAGATTTTCAGGGTCGACACGAGTTGAGTCAACGCGCGAAGAGCTCACTTTTTCTCGATCGAGAATCGGTTGAACAGAAAGGGCGGAATTTCTTCCAGAATTCCTTTCCAAACTTCCATACTCGGACGCAATCTCACTGTAAATATTATTAGATAAAAAGTTTATTTAATTAATGTGATTAAAAAACTAGTTACAGAGGTTAATTAGTAAGAAGTTGCGAGCGAGAAAAAACTAGTAGGTAGAGATTTAATGCTACAAGCTACTGAAAGAAGGGACGTACATAGAGAAGCATCGATTTCCATCATACCGTACTACTCCCGAATCTGAAGAAGAACTCTGACGACTGTGTTCCCCCTGTTTTGACTCCTTCTCCACCTGCGGTTCAGGGAGATCTGTTTTCTCAGGTCCGGAATATGTTTCAGCGAAATAAACTGGCATTGATGGAATTGGACTACAGAAACACATACAGGAGTTCACCAATTAGCTCATCATATTCATTTCTTTTTGTGTTAGCTTACATTCTACTGATTAGCCAACTTACACTTTAAAACAAAAGTCGCCCTCTTTAACCCTCATGCATATTGTTATTCTAAGCAGCGCGTTGTTCGCTCTTGCGGATGAGTTATATTCTTCTAAAAGGTACGATCGACTTTGCGGTGTTCCCCCAGCAAACTCTGCCAGATTTATGTCCGCAAAGCCCAGTTTCTGGTAACTTTTCCCACCCTGTGACTCCTGGAAATAATGAAGAGGAAATCAGTTATGTACATACAAGACGCCTTCTTTATACATATATTTGGATGGCGTATAATTGTGTTTGAAACTTTAATTTACCCGTCGAACTGACACCCTACACGTGCAGGCATCTAGTATCCCTGTGGAAAGCGTAGCAGTTAGTTTACATTCAAATTCAAAGCGGCTGTGCCAGCAGACGCGATGATCTACTATCTCCTCCCTGCAATTACCAAAAATAGAACATTATTTTCAGTCAAAACTATTTAAACACAACGTCAAACCAGACGTGACATCATAAGACATTAAAAAAGCAATCAGTTTATTAGTATAGTTTATCATTACCTATCCGATAATTTTCTGAAATTTCCTCCATTCAGAAGGCGGAGTTTGGCGAAGATCACCCCCGCCAGAAATGGTACTGACGATAACTCTTCCAAATGAAAATCCACCAAAAACTTGATGTGTTTTTTCGAACTCTTCCAAACACCCAAACTCATTCTAAATTTGTCATCAGCAACCACAAAAGTAATTTCAATGTTAGTTTTTCGCTCAACAAATACACGAACAACGCACTCAACTTTCAATCAGCTAACAATTTAATTAAATCGTAAGCCTTTTTTGTCTCTCGGATCAGCATTATTTTATAATTGCAATTTGCAATTATCTTCACAAATTACTCTACTTCTAATTTCAGCAACAGCCACACATTCGAATTTTCCTTTCCAAACCACTTCAGATCAGGATTGAGATTATGAATGACGAACAATTAGACTTTGTATGTAACACACTCTACTACCAACCATGAATACAATAGTACTTCTCTACTAAATGACTAATGAATGAAGCCACTAATTTCAATTAATTTTGCAAACAAATTCCCTAATGCACTACCAAGCTACCTCCAAATAATTTCTACGTGAATCTCAACTTTACAGATTTAAAAACTATTCCACACTCTCTCTCATCAGCTGTAAAAAAACAACCACCCACACAATCCAAACACCACCAATTAGCTTTCAACTTTTGCCCTCATAAACCACAAATATTTTAATTGCAACACAGCTACTACTGCAACATTATTCCAATATAAATGCTAATTAAACCTACTCAATATTTCCTCCTGTTTCAAAACTAACTCTTAAAAGGAACCTCGATTTACTGCAATCTAAACTTTTTATACTTCAATCCTTTTTTCCTCTTTCTTCCACTTCCTCAATAAAAAACAATTTTAACTCTTATCTCCTATCCAGATGCTCCTTGCTAATTATCCTTCCCATAAAACCCTGCTTTTAACATTCCTCCTCATCAACATAATTTTCCAACTCTTTTTTAACTTATCACAAACCAATCCACTTTTAAATATAAATCTATCCTCCTTTAACCGTAATTAACCAACGAGGTTTCTCTCTCTCTCTCGCGCTATTTTTTTCTCAATTTACCAGTGTACTAACTAACTGCAACGGTCACCCATACATTAATTACACACAAAGCAATTAACTCCCCCTCTCTCTTTCTGACCAGTGCTACTGATGATTTAACTCTTGTATACTATGCAATTAGTAAAAACTACATAATATATTACGTGAAAAAATCATCGCCTCACTTCACCTCTCTCACTCTCTTTTTACACTTATTGTTGTGGCTTGGCTTCGTTGGTCTGTCTGTTAACGCTCACTTAACAAATAAACTAACGCTCCTCTTATTATGGTCGTTACACAAGTGTGAAGACAAGACAAGAAGATGAGGAGATGAACAGCAGGCAGCAAAAACACAGCGAAAAAATAATAATAATAATATGAGCACAGAGAGGTTTTCTATTCTTTTTTAGCACAGAGTCAGTACACCTATCTGAGTAACAAGCTGTTTTAAGTGGTTTCAGTCTGTTCACTTGTTTTGGCTGAAAAAAAAACTTCTCAAACTGACCATCTGAATCTCTCTCTCAACTTTTTTTTTCTGCTCTCTGATGCGATGTTGGTATGTTTTTTTTCTGAGCTGAGGATGATGAATGAACGTGTGAACGGAGGAGACTCTAGAGGAGAAACGTTAAAAAAACGAGGAGATTCCTATAAAAAGCTTCTATAAAAAAAGAGAAGCGTTATTTTTTGGTGGTCTGCTGGTTTTCTGGTTTGGTTTTTTTTTTCAGGCCGTTGGAGAGTCATAAGCTGTTATAATGTCCACTGCACGTTCTTTTTTGGCTGAAGATGACTTTTCTTTCTTAATAATTCACACGCCCGTTTTTCTTCTAAGAAGTGGCAATAAGACGTTTGTTTTATGCTCTATATTTAAAAATTGGAATCATCATTTCTGTGTTTTTCCACGAAATCGAGTGTGTGGAGGAGGGAGAAGGAGGAATATGGGGCATTTCAATGAAAAGCTATAATATTTTAGATGGGATGCGTGGGTGGGCTCTTATGGTGTATGATATGGTGGGAACAGTGTTTTCTCGAGGATGGTGTGGTAATATGGCTTTAAAAAGAGATTTTCCAATTTTCTCCTTAAAATGTTCTCCGTCTCTGTTGGTTGCTTTCTTTTTCAGAGTTTTCTCAAGAGAGAGAGGCGACGGGGGAAACAGAGGAAGTGAAAGAATGTCGACCTAGATATTAATATTGTTAATGTGGAAAGAGTCTGTTTTTTTTACATGACGTCAGACAATGTCGTTAGATTTACGTGGCAGTTTTTTTTCTCTTACAGTTACTCTTTTTCCTGGAGAAAAGGAAATGACGCTGGGACAAGTAAACGAGGGGCTTAAAAAGGGACTAAAGAGAAGGAAATAAAATTTGTTGTTATGCTGGTGGAAAGTAGACGAGGTTTTAATATCTTTGTCGTTTTATTTTTACCCCTCCCCCCTCTCCACTCTCTTTTCCAAGAGAACATACAGTTTGACAAGAGTGACAAGAGGAACAGCGGAAAAGTGGAGTAATAACAGGGCTTAAATGGAAATACCGCAGAATAAAGTAGTAAAAACGAAATGCTTTCTTGTTCGTAAATTTTTTTTTCTATGTTATTGGTTGTTCGGTTAGTAGGAGAGTGGCTTGTCAAAGTTGTTTTTGTGTGACGACGGTTTTGGTTTGATGTGGTTAAAAAAATGTTTTTTGGAGGTGGTCGGTAAACTCGACTGTGTGTCTTCTCCTTTTTTAATGGGTTGTTTGTTTGTTTTTGTCTTGAAAGTAGGAGAAAAGGAGATAAAGAGGGAAAACAAGGAAGTGGAGGAGTTGCAGTGAGATAAATAATTGGTGGTTTTGAGAGAGTTGTGTAGTCGTTTCGGCGTAATAACATGGAGTGGTTGATGATGGAATGATGGATAAGGAGTGGTGGCAGAGTTTGGGTTGGCAGATGGCCTATGATTATAATGCGACATGGAATATTATTATGACATGCTTGTTCACCAGAGGGAAATCAGTTCGGGGCTTTTCTATGAAAAAGATGAATCCTCCGAAAAGTAGGAAGGTAGCGTGGCATTATGTCGATAAGGTTAAGACGATATGTGATGATGACGAGGATAGAGCATGTTTTCTTGGAGTGAATGACCACAACGGGGAAAAACCTTTTAGAGCAGTGTACTACATGAGACGTGAAATGGCATCCAACATCATATGAATGAGTGACGATGACGATGATTTGTGCGTGTATTTTCTTGTCGATGGATAAGCCAAGAGGAAAATGAAAGGAGAAAAAAGAAATATGATGGGTTGACCTTTTCTCGATCCCAAATAGCTTGATACTTTGCCCACTTTGTTGGGTTTTGGATTTCTTGGGGAAGTCGAATAATAAACATGTATAGTTGTGGACTCTGAACTGGACTGTTGGACGCATATACAACCAGCGGTTATTATGCTTATTAGTTAATTAGGTACATCCCAGTTCTAGTTTGCTACGTAATAAAGTCAAGCTATAGATATGAGAAATTATAATAATAATCAGAGCCAGTGAAACTTTTGGCTTGAATCTGACAAAAAAAATTGTATCTTGTCGCATGTCGCATGCAAGCATATATATTGGCACAAATGGCAATTGAGTAATATTATACAGTGGAGCAGTCACACTAGTCAGTTTTATACCTGACCTATGTGTACACCCATTCGCGAAAAATTTTTCCCCTGCTCTTTTGCAATTTTTTTTACTCTTTCCTCGTTCTCTTGTCTCTTGTGCTAATAATAGCTTGTTTCAGTGAGAAAACGCTGCTGTTAAATACAAAAGGGAGAGCAAGCCTGATGAATTTATCGCCGTTCTCTTGATCATACTATTTCGCTATGTTGTTGAGGATGATAAGATCAAATTTTTTTTAATGGAGGAGATTATTTAAGAGCTTTTGTGTGCACATGTATCTCTACATGCACTTGGAATAGTATAGCTGTCTATGTGAATAGCAACCGAGAATTCAATGTCACGAGTCCATTCTTTAATCTCTGAAATTTATAATCTAGCAATGAACTTGGCTCTTCTCTCAGAGTAGTCCGTAGAGTGCCATGATGATAATGAGGATACCATAAAAAAAAGTCTTGTACTACATGTTTTAATGCTTGTAGCATATAAAAAAAGTCAAACTCTGTGAAAATATTTGGAGTAAAGGCAGCAGCAAAGCTGACAGACGAAAAAGGAAGAACAAAGAGAAAAAAAAGAGTTAAGGATGGATGGAGGGACACTGCTGTGTGTGGTGATGGTTGCTCCTATTACGCACGGGAACAAAGCGTGACTAACCGTCTTTTATTATCATGGTACTAGACGGTGACTAGTATTCTCTGTGCGGTATTGAATTCACTTTCTCGAGAGAAGAATCGAGAAGGAAGGATAAAATGTCGGGGGAAAAGTTCGGCTGATTGGATGGTTGTTTGTATGAAAAACAATAATTAACGCTATATTTTCTAATGATTTTCTTTCCCAGAGAGATGAACTAACATTTCCGATAGTTTAATTAATGAATGGTCTATTAGAATGATTTGGCATTGTCTCTGCATGCTCCATCGCTGCCTACTTATGAGATTTATTGTGCAATTGACATAATATTTTGATCTGGGGAATGCCAATGCTAAATTGCCGCTTGAAAATGTGTTCGCTTCCTTTCTAAAGTTACTGCATAAGCATAAGTTATGCAGACAAGGGAAACTTTGGAGTGTTGGGCGTGATATTTGTGATTTCAAAACAATCATTAATTGTTCGGAAAGTTATAGCAGATGATGATGCCTTAAGTTATGAGCCCATTTGTTAGCAATTTAGTTTTGACATTTACAATTATCAAATGTATCTAAATTCAGATATAATTTACACAACTTCACATGCCGCATCCGCGTCCAACAAGTGAAGAGTTTACCTTGTCAAGTTCCCCATAGATAAAGAATTTTTTGCGATGAGAATTTGCACAGTAGTTGCAACAACGAACGCTTTCATCTCTTTCATTTCTACAACTGCGATACTAATTAATAGAGATTTGCTCCATATCATTTTTTTATTCCGCTTTTCCTAATTTAATTGATTATCATCATCCTATAATGATCGTGACGCTAACAATAAGCCTAAAAGTCAATTTATATCTTTTTCCCATTTTCCCCATTTTTCTGCGACAAAAATGTTTGCAAGGTCATACCAGCAGAAAATAAAATGACAAATATGTAAGCGCATCTGTTTCTCGCTGCTGCTGCTGCCATGTCGCATGAGGAAGGTCAGTGTGTGCACACAGGAAAAAAAATGACAGGGAATACGGAAAAACTCTCTGATCTCTCATTTGAACTGTTTTTTTTCTTTATCGCTCTTCTGCTATCATTTTTGCTGCATGCTTACTACTTTATACACATTTTCTACATCATTTCTCCCAAACAAAGTTCGAATTGATTATCTGTTTGCTGTTGCTGTTTTTTCATATTAAAAATAATTTTTTTCATAAATTGCACGAAAGTTGAGGCGTTGTTTGTACTGATAACAAATTCATACATTTAAGGAGTATTTAGTGCAATGTCTGATGTGAGAACTCACCTCGCTCCATGAATGAGCCGGGGCACATTTTCGCTATATGCTTCCGTCAAAGGCTTGAGCAGGAGCAACTTGATCCTACTTTCGTCCATCCTACTAAACCGTCTCAATGACATTCGGTAGCAGTCATACAAAAAATTTTTGTTCCTGTTTCTTATCTCCAACAACTTGTTTAAATGTACAACACCAAATCACCACTAATATAGGACGACGTCACACACGTCATCTTTATCAAGAAATGCGAGCACGCAACTAATAACTGATAAAGGTAGGTTGTAGGTTGAAAAAGCGTGTGTATGGTCTTCTCCCAGAGAAATATGATAAATAATGTTCTTTCAACTTTGAACTTTAAAATCTTTCAACAGTTCAAAATCTTTTCAGGAAAATGATAGGTACAGATTGCGTTGTTTTGTTGATTTATCACAGAAATGTTTCGTGTCCAACCTTCCTTTTGTTTAGATCATATTTTGTCACTTTGCATTGCTCTCTTCAAACTAGCACTTTTTTTGTTTCTTTCTTAATGTTATAAAATCTCCAGTTGGGTTTCGGTGGTCAAGTCAAGTAATGTGAATCAGGTAGCGAGATAATAAAAAAATCACCGATATGTTTTAAAATTCGTTTACGACAGCGACTAGACTACTTTTAAGAATAATTGTTTACATCAAATAAATGCAGTTTGTTTAGAATATTTTTGTAATTTGTTTTATCAATCGAATAGGAAGCACGATACGTATGACATGAGGATATGATGACGTGTTATTAATCAGTTTAGAATAAAAAAAATCTAGAATTGTCTTCCTACTTCCAAGACACATGTATGAATGGTGCTGATATTAGTTAATGACTAGCTAAAAAATTTATTATAAATGAATAGACAATAAAACTTATTCTCCTGATAAGTTCAACGCACCAAGCAACCACGCCAACTCACTTCCATTCTTTGACTGAACTGACTTTTAAGAAAGATTGGAGAGAAGTGAGAACTGTCATACATTTTAAAAATATCCACCATGCCAAAAACAATTAGTGAATTAAAAATTTATGATGACTTTTGAAAAATAACAATTATAATTTTTTTAATTATTTGCTGATCCCGACTAATCCTCTATAAAACTTTTTTTTTCTTTCTCACACTTTTAAAAACCGTCCAAACTGTACAGTACTCACTCGTCTTTTTGCTGAACAATTAAAATTTTTTATTTAACGCCACATCATCAACTCTCCTCAATCAAGATTTCACAGAATGCTTGCTCCAACAACTGCTGCTTCTTCAACCGACTTGACTGACATAATGGCTTTTCACGGGAAACTATTTTGCTGTGTATGCCAACAGCAAACGACTCTATTATGTATTAGCCGTCTCCTTTCTTCCACTTCCAATTGTGGCTGCAGCGGTGACAAGTTCCAAGAAGACGGCGAAATTATTTTGATAAAGAAGCACATTTTCTTTTCTTTTTTTTCAATTCCTCTCCGCTACTATTATGCCGTTGCTTTACAGTTCATAAACTGAACATGGTATGGTAATTGTATAAAAATCTTCCCTTCTCTCAAAACACGAATCCCCTCCAAAAGAAATCTCAGCAGCAGCATAAACCTAACCTCCACCAAAAAACCACCACGTTGTTTCTCCTTCTTTTGCTTCTTCTTCTCCGCTTTTTTAACTTTGACTTGTTGACGTTTCTTCCTTTTCACTTGTCACTGCAACTCACACTCTCATCTCAACTCTCAGCTTTTGCTCAACATCGTACACAAAAACGTGCTCCTCACTTTGGAATCACATTTCCATCTTGTTA
>JAQIXW010002314.1:0-15913 GCA_034700685.1 Willowsia buskii | reverse complement strand
ATGGTGTTGTCTGTCTTCGTGTAGTTCTCTTCCTCTTTATATATGCGGCCCTTTCTTCTCCTGTCCTATTTTCTACTTTCTCAGCTTGCGAGACTTGTGTCGCTGCTCCTTTATCGATAATGTTATTTACGAAGGTGTGTGTATGTGTGTCGTTGTGATGATGACGGTGGTGGTACCGGTAACTAACCATCCCTGTTGGTTTTACGACATGGTGCAAGGTGCGGTGCAGTATAGCAACTAGCGGAAGCTTAAGTAGGTAGTAGGTAAATATAAACTTCTTCTATGATCTGCTATAGGACGTTATCGGTAGAGGTTTTGAATCAACTAAACTGAAGAAACTAAATTAACTTATCAAGTTAAGCAGACTCGAGTTATTAACATAAATACAGACCCAGTGTAATTGAATCTTTAACTAAAATCTTTTTCAGTTTGGCACCTATGAACTAACTTCCAAAATACCAGCCACACATTTCGTGATAAGATAATAGTTAATTTAGAAGAAATTGTTTGTTTCGCATCAATTTACAACTGTCGTAGCTTTCACTAGTGAAAGGTTTGTTTCACTGATTAGATTTGATGTTTATCAATCCAGGTTAAATAGGTGGGACAAAAACTGCACTGCCATACCAAGGAGCTTAATACTTTCAACAGATTTCTCTTCCCGTCGGAATACATTGACCTATTGTTTGAGCATTATTAAGGTATACATCGCATGGATTGTGTATAAATGCAGACAGGAAGTCGTATCAAAGAGGAAAAATGCCATGTGTTATGTATATACCTAAAAATAATGTTTTGGGTAAGTTGGCAGAGAGTAATGTCCAGTCCCCAGAGATGAATCTCATCTTATTCGCTCCAAGAGAGTTGCCGCCTTTCCCCAATGCTTTTGCACATTCCCAGGAAGTGGAAAAAGCTAGGGCCGCTACGTTAGCAGTGGAAAGAAATAAAGCATGTTCACGCTTGAAAGTTAAAGTTGACGTAGGTATAATCACTATATTGGTAGTCAGGATAATGGTGGTATTGGTATACATATATAGCGAATATAAAGTAGGTATGCATTTTGAAGCTTCATTTCACATTTCAAGTTGGATATACTATTGACCATGGTATAAAAAAAAACCACAATTCCATAATGTACCCTCTCTCTTCCTTTCAGTTGCTTTCACCCCCTTGCACGATATATTTTAGAATTATATGTACTATTCTGTCGCTGTACCTTGCTATTTCTTTAATGTGCCTTATACGAAATCTGTGTATCTTACAGGTTTATTTACTTTAACCCTTTTTCCAGAAAAGTCATTATTTTTGTGTGTGGTCACAGTCTCACGGTACAATATCTACTTCAGTGAATCCATTCGAATTACATAGTCCATCTTTTCCTTCCAACCAAAATAAACACTGAGGGACAATATCGTTTTTTAAAAAATGTGATTAAAATTCCTGACTAGAAAACTTTCGTGATTTCTTTGTGTCACGATGTTTTCTTTCAGTTAAGCATTTTGACAAAGAATAACATTGAGTTTCTCCAAACTCAAGTATTACCTTTGCATTTTGCTTGTTATTGCTTTTAAGCTATTGTGATTTTTTTATGGCAAAAGAATTTCTAATATTTCCTACTACTCTGGTACGGAATTCTTGTTATAAACCATAGTATGATGTGATCGGGTATGTAAATTATAGAACTGTCAGAAAGGAGGATCCTGTCAGATAGGATAACAAGACTTGTCACATGACGAAAACACAAGCAATAAGCTATGGGCGATACGACATTTGATATGTGCAATCGTGAAATTAATAATAAAAAATCTAGGCAATCACTTTCATGAACAATGGATAAATAAATGCTTTACAAGTCACAGTGGTGGTATTTGCAACGCTAATTTGACTTTTTCAAAGAAATCTAAAAGTGCATGTATTTACAGTAGAAATAACTCAAACGCATTTTCTTTGTATACTATTTCCTCAATATATTACTCAGCATCAGTGCCCATGTCCGTATAGATTTACTGCTGTGTGACTAACACAATCACAAAGTTTTATAGCTTACACACAAAATAATTTGTAATAAAACTGCATCACGTGAAATAAGAACACATGAACTGTAAAGTTGTCCAGTCAGCCATCGCACCGCTTTGAAATTTGCATGCCAAAGATGGGATTTTCTTGCATGAGTTCACAATTATATTTTTTCGATACAGACAAATGGCTGGTTAGCTTATAACGTTATGATAAAGTGTACGAAATAAGAAAAAAACTTTTCTTGGTCCGATGATTACAACCGTCTGGTTTATAATAATAATGGTATCTGGTCATACAATGCATAATGGTTATGTTATATGTAATATGAAGTTGTGTAGTTATAGTTCACATGATATGATATACATATAAAATATTGTATGTGAGGGGAATCGAGTTGATCGGTCGTTTGGGTTGAATATCGATTACATAAAGGGAAAAGAAAGAATGAAAAGGTAAAATAAAAACGATGAAGAAATAATGTCTTTTAACAGGGTTTCTTTTCTTGTGGATTTGACCATTAACATGTTATTCATAGTAATTCAGAAAAAGAATATATATAGTGCCTCGCAGTTAAACATGCACCAAATAAATTCCTGTGTCGCGTGTGTGTGCTTTAGTTTTGCTTTCGCTTCATGCTGTTGGCTCAAAATAGATCACTTGAAATGGCATGCAACTCCTTTTTTGATGATGTTGGAGTTATGAAAAGTAGTGAGAAGCAAGATTTTTTTTCCTTTTTCACTGACTATAAACTGGTTTTTTCATATGCCCTTTCAGCTCTTGATTTAATGAGAAAAATGTGTAAAAAGTCGTCTATACTTATGTATGTCAGTCACTTCCAATGTTGACATTACTGGCCGTTTTGAAGGTTATGACATCTTTAAATAAACCGAATGTACACCTTCTAGTGAAACGATGCTTAATATTTTAAATCTTTAAATAAAAAGCTAATAATACATGTGGCCAGTGTCAGCATCAGAAAAGTATATTTTTAGCTAGTATATTTCAGCATAAATAAACTTATGAGCAATGATCAAAGTAATCAGTTTCTTAAAGTTTATGCTCACCTCAATTTTCAGACGAGAGTTTGTCACGAAATCTTTCTCAATCAATACCGTTTTTCCAAAAACACATGAAGCGAAGAAAGTAAATCACTAGAAATTCCTACCAATAAAATTCACTAATGGATATTTTGGTTATTTATACAATCAACCATACAACAATACGAAGGAGGCGATACTTTGTTGTAGAATAACTTTAGAAAAAAGTCAATAAAATGCTGATACTTTCACTTCCTGGAAACGATTTGTACCTAGTTGAAACACAATATCATGAAAGCCAATTATTGCTTTATGTTTATTTATACCTTGCAAATTTTCAGATAACGCCAACAATAGCATGCTAAAATTGACTTTTTGCAAATAGTTCGTGCGTGGTCTATGCTTTTAAACTTTGCTCAATTTTCCAAATCCCAGCCAGGATCTCCATCAAAGACCCTTAAAATTTTACCACCTACAAACGTTCATAGTACCTGTAATTTGAAAGAATTTAATTTAAGGTGCATGTTAACAATAACAGTCGTAAATGGCAAATGATTGAGCTTTCGCTTACGATAAGGTGACTGTGAGCCAGAACCACTGTAAACCTTTATTATGCATTTAAAAAATTGTTTTCCAGGATTATTATTTATAAATCTCAACATTTATCTACTTCATTGGAATAGTTAAGTAATTGATAGTGCATTTGTTCGCTTAATGACACCCAATGATGCATATATTCATATATATATATATATCAAACAAGGAGCAAATACATAATATGATCAGTGATCACCTTACTATAAAGTTGTCTTTATTTCTTCATGAAACAGTAACTAAACAAAGTGTTCGTACAAAGTTACAAAAATGAACAAGTAAGAATGCATAAAGGTACATACATAAATACATACAAAAATGAATTTAGGCTACCCTTCTTGGTACCAAGTAAAAGTGTACGTGAAAAAATACTTTTAGCCAGGTTACTGCAAGTTAGGAAAGAGCAGAGTGCGATAACACCGGTAAAGGCAGTCCATTACAGAGATACGCAGTAAAGGTACGTATGACGTTTTTTACGATCAAACTTTTATAGATGTCAATTATGGTTTTGATATATGAATTAGTTTTCATATACAATTTTTATACAATCTTTGCGTAGTAGACTTCTGTACGACGAAGCGATGAACGGGATACATTCTCATGTGGTAAAACTGGTCGTAAAGTAAATGATGTTGATATTATGCAGAGATTATTGAGCCATCCATAAAAGGGTAATTTGACTCTCCTCGTTAATCTCCTTTAATGTGAAAATAGTTGTAGGGTTTGAATTTTTTCCTCTTGCTCCTCCTAAACCACCATTTATTGAAGAACAATTTTTCCTAACTAGAATCTAGTACATGAACATACCCAAGTTTTCACATTTTTGCATGCTTATATACAGTCATAGTTGATTCTGCTTTCCTGTCATTTATTCAGGTAATTTTGGGTGGAAAAGGACTTTTGCCGGACGCATTACTTACTGCACGTACCCAAGTAAAGTAGCTAATTTTTTTAGGAGGAGAGAAGGGCCTACCTGCTAAGTACTAATGGGACATAATAACAAAGCCTAAAAAGAATGTATTAGTTTCTGATAGCTTCCATTGTAATGCTTATAGATCCATATTTTTATTGCAAGAAAATTTTTGGAAAACGCATTCGCACTTTTGGACTATTCTGTCAACACATTTTTATATAGGGATTATTCAAAAGAATCGTCAAACTAGCAAGTTTTTGTACACACACAATATAAAATTGAACCCTTATGACTTAATGTGATTCTGTAATCGTATTCCTTCCCCATAAAGCATCTATTTTTTGTATACAGCTTCACAGCAGAACATCACACCGCGATCATCAAAATTGATAATACTTGACGTACCATTTTAGTTCATTAAAATCTAATTTCGAACCATAAAGTAAGCGAGGAGCAATGTTATTTTCTTTAAATAAACCCTGATTTACATGAGATCTTGAAGTTCTTACAGGAATCGAAGTTTATTCACGCAGCTTTACGATATTGGATTAAAATCATATTGAGTAATCTCCAAGCATGAAATGAAGATGATGACGCCAGATCGACAAGAGTTTACCCTGTAAATGCTTTCTTTACTTACATTTTATGGGAGAGAAAATGGCATGTACCATAAAAGGGCGGATTACACACCGACACAAACAACAACCACGCAAGAATCTCTTTTCTTCATAAAAGGATTCTCTCCCCTAGACCACTACACAACATCAAAGTATACACTACTACCACCAACGAGCTTTTACCCTTCATAAATACCTACTGCCTACGTGCGTATATAATTTCTGTTTTTTTTTCTTCTTCAAAACATATAAAGTGAAAGAAAAACGAAAAGAAAAATATACCCTACACAGATTGGAATATCAGAGCAATAAAGAGTGAAGGCTAATGTCATGTTATATTATTAGTTTTATGTCCGTTATTATTTCTACTCCCCTTAATATTCATGCGACTGCCATTACAAAGAGGTATAGTGCGATAAAGAAAAATGTCATGTGATGATGATGATGTGAAAAGGGCTTAAAAATGCTGAAAAATCTAATATACCTACACGACATAATGTACAAAACACGTCTTGTAATGCTCAAGTCAGTATCAAATCAAAGTTTGGTTTATATGTACTTTCTCTGAATGAAACGAAGCAAACTCTCAATAATCTCACCGAGCCGGTCAGTTTATTAGCTTTTGGAAAAAAATATCAAAGAAAATAGAAGAAAATGTAGCCATATAATAAATCCATACTGAAACTGAGCTCGAGCTGATTTTGGAACTGTGCAGTGCAATAAATGTTTATGAAATCAAGAAGGAAAAGTTAGAAAGTGCACGCTACCTTTTTGTTGGAGAGTCAGGTGAGTCAAATAAAAAGCCTTTACGGCTTGTTTTCTTGTCTAGGTATGTATACTCATACCATACCTATCCTTGTACTGTTGGACCATCATTCTTTTGATTGTGTACCTCCAGGGCCCGGAGTCCAAGCCAATGCCGATATCAGAACAGAGATGAACATAATATTGTGCATTCATATAATAGAGACTGCTTAAAAGCGTGCACTATACGCACGCAATTCATCAAGCAATTACACATATTTTTATGTTTGATACAAAGTAGCAATATGTAATTGTGAGGCAAAAGCAGCATGTTATAAGCTCATGACAGACGAGTTGATGCTCAGAGTCGATTTAGACTGTGTAAAACGTTTTCACTGACTAATATGGCATTGTGCAGCTGAAATAACTACATATTTCACCAAAAAATATCTTGTTATTATTGCATGCTCTCGTGCTTGTGTATAAGCTGTTTGTGTCATTTGTGTAGGAATTGGTATTATACAAATCTCTGCTGCAATGCTCACAAGTTCACAAAACATGCTTGTTCCTCTTTATTTACAAAAACCTTTCCAGCAACAAAACCCTTTCAATTTTCCTCGTCATCATCAGCATTGACAACAGAAGTGCGTGCACTCTATTCCCCCAGTTCCTCTTCCCTTTATTCCACTCTGCGTATACGATAGCAATATGTTCATGATCGAATCAAACAACCAATTGAATGAAGAAAACCTTGACAAAAGCAACATTATGTTTCGTGCATATCAAAGGCCTTATCACAAACGCAATAAATGGTCCACCGTGCTATGACATTGCACAAGACAAGACACTATTGTTAAATTTGTATGACGTGATGACATGACCGCGCGGTTTCCCTCTCCCACAACCTCAAGACATTCCCGCATGGTAGACATAATGACATTTATTGTCCACAACTAAAATGTGACGTGTCGAAATGAACCCCAACATTCAGACCACAACAGGCACAACGAAAAAGATAATCAATGTTTTTTATACTTTTTAAATGACTCTTTGTCAGTTGCACTTGGCTTGCTATTCTCTGGTCGGAAAGGCATAAAAAGGAAAGTCAAAGGAACGAGCAATTTCAGGAGACGATTAGCGGAACCATAATTAATTCATTATGAATCTTCATGAATGTATTACACATATATTCCAGCGTAAACTATTCATGAGCAAGAGATTGCTTCGGGCAACTTGTAGAGTGTGTTTTGGTAGAGACAAAAGCGAGAGTTGTGCACATGCAAGCAGTGAAGTTTGTCTGGGAGGGAAGGAAAGAAAGGAACCACAATTACACGGTTATAAAGATGATGATTATACACACACTGTGGTACACTGCATACCATTATGGGACTGGCCCAGTGTTTTCTATTCACTTCCTTTTGTGAAACTTCATATCTCGTTCCTCACTGAGAGATTGTCGGTGAAAGTGGCTAAATGAGACAAGTTGGAAAAGAAGGAGGGAAAATTATATATGCTTCCTAGTATTGTTCTATAATAGTCCTATGCTATATCCACACATTTAAATTAGAGAAGCATTTTGTTTTATGCTATACTACGTAGCAAGTATGAGATGGGATTTCATCTTGGGATATTCCAAAATGAACTGGAGCCTAGTTCCCAACAACGTGCAGTTTTTACATAATAAACCTCCGCTGGTGTAACTGAGAGCAGGTTGGGAAACTAAGATGTGTTCTTTCTTGATTAACAGGTTCTTTTAATATTCACATGCTGCAAAATAAGGGCATCTTGATGGGTCGTGAGAGACACATTAATATCTATTCTTATACTCTAGTTATATCTTTCCGTGCAACACGAACAAATTGGCACATTAAACGTTATCATAAAGTTAATCAACTACCTTGAGAAAAAAGATAATACGATTCATGATTCATTATTATTAGATACCTACGTGCATACATTTTCATTCGAGACTGTAATGGGATAGTATTGCTAATGGAGGTTTGGATATCGTTGCAAAAGTGATTATTGCAGGAAAATGTGATTTCTGGGAAGGTGTTTCTAATTATTAAAGAAACATCCATGAAATTTCGAATAACATACGTTTAATGTTACATACATATTTGTAGATTCACATGTTTTTCATTCTACTTCTGGGATAATAAGAAGGAGAGTTAATACATCTTCTACAGTTTCAGTCTTTTATTTAAAAAATAAATTTCCCTGATCCAACCATTTCAGTTCAGTAAATGGTCAGGAAGCTGTAATAGCTCTGCATACTGGTGACTCATCGCCCACACTCATAAATCCGGTTACTCTCCCATTATCGCACCTATCTCGTGTGCAAGATAAAACATTCGAAAAGATTGTATCACGGCGTACACCAAAAATAACTGCAATTTTCATCCTCTCAAAAAGCGAAGCCTTTTCAGGACAACTTCCTCCGACAAGCCATAATTTTTTTGGTGCATTATACGTACATATCTCAAATTTCTGAGAGACTTACGACGACATACCACTGCAAAATCACATTTGGACTGAGTAAAGCCATACGTAACGTATCTAATCTCAACCACAACAAGGGAAAAACCAACATCACTTTTTTTATCACAACGACAATATGCTGTAAAGTTCCGGGTATTGGGATATCCCCCACAAGAATGAAAAAAATGTTAGCAAAATAGGAAGGAGTAATGTCAACAGTAAAAAGTGAAATGTGTGTCTTGTACGAGCTGAGAAGAGTCTCTTCACTTTCTCACTCTCTTCTCTACTTGTTCAGTTACAAAAAACTCTCTAGTTTCCTACTCAAACACTTTTTGTTACTTGTTCGACGTAGTGGAGGAGGTTTTTGGTTGAAGACAAACTATCAGACGAGATTTATCCGGATCATGTATAAAGCTCATGTGAGTGAGAAGAAAGTCGACCGCGCTTCTTTATGTATTGTCAGGGAGGGTAAGTGTTATTGTAACAAGTCGAAAAGCGTGACTTTGTAAAAAACTGACATTGTTGTTCTTGTCTAAAGTAACATCGGTTATCTATATGGTTAAAGGGTTGAAGGAGCAGTCACAAAAGAGTGTGTACAAATAAAGTAAGCCATACAAAAATTGAGTGAAACCTCTGCAATGCATATACTTTCACTCTGAATCCCTTCCTTGTAGCGTTAAACATTTAGAGAGAATCATATTATGGCGAGTACATCTTTAAATGCTTTTCGATGACTAAAAATATACATGCATACTCTTACTGTCCAACAAATAAATAATCTTTGACACGTCAATGTTGAATGTTCAACGGCACACGTTTCTCGATGCCATTTTTGCATGGGAATAAAGCTTAACTCCACAATAACATAAATCGCTTCAAAAACATTTTTACACATCTATGACATGTCTATATATTTGACACACACGCTTACCCAAAACAAAACCACATTACATTTACAACTAAAAACCATTGAATTGACCATTAATTAGATACAGATAGAGTACATTTTTATATTTCAATGCATATATATATTATAAGTGTCTCTCTTGTAAAATATTTTCTTGTCTTTTTTTTGAACAGTATATCGAGAGAAAAAACTAGTCAATCGATCCATTTTTATCAACACTAGGAAAGGCCAATAAAAAGAGCTTGTTCAAAATGAATGCATGAGTGAATTCCGTAGGTTGATTTGCATTGCATAGAATGGAGGTAGAGAGGCCAGGAAATCTTGTTAAGAAGATATGCAAACGTAAAGCTATACAAACTACAGACAAGCACTACAAGGACTATGTAGTCGTTTTCCTGGTTTGTTAACTTTTTTCAACATCATTATAATGTCCATGTTTTGATACATAGGTAGATTTTTACATTCTTTTATTATAGCTGCACCTACCAAATTCATCATATGATGTGTTATACTCTTAATAGACTTATAAATATTTTTCTTTTATAGCATGCATCAACCGTGCAAAATTTACTTTCCATAACCTTAAAATACACAAATACTGTAGTTGAAAGTTACACGAAAACTTACAGTACAGTGTATGAGAAAGTAACAGTTTTGCCTTTCGATATGCACAGACACATCGTGTATCAATTGAGATAATGAAGGACATAAAAAACGTATTATATTTCTAGAACCTCATTTAAATGACAAAATATAGTTTGTGCAGGCCGCTACAATATTGTAAATAATGTGTATAGAAATAACTAATAAAATTAGCTTTGAAAATTAGCGGTCAATGACTTCATGCTGTTATATAAAATCAAATCAGATGATGCAAATGTAGCAGAAAGATAAAACGTGAGAAGGTTCTGGCGCTCTGGAAGCCTAACAATTTGTCGTTTCTTCTGCAATTATTGAAATTGATCTATATCTTTAAAAATTACTCAGAAATTATCAGACAGAAAATATACATGAAATCCTAACAGTACCTTTCTTTACCAAATATGTGTGGCTGTTGTACCCATTTATTTGTAAGATCTTTCAGAGCCTTTCCACGTATGTGAAATTACTTTGAATGAATTTTATCTGAAATTTGCTAATAAAAGCGACTTCTGGTATCAAAGTGTACTTTAAGAATAAGATTATGTCAATATGCACAGATATAGTAGTTTGTACTCGTAGCGTATTACCACTACTTTACTGCATATGATTACAAGACTATCACCAAAACTCTGGTTGTTTTTTGTAAAGTTGGTGGTCTCTGTTTGACAAGACTTATGGATGATTGTTGCTGAAAAGAGATTTTGGTGTTTCGTACTTGGAAAGGCGAGAAGCCAGAGAATGAAGAAAACTGCATTATAAAAAGTTTGAGACATGGTTTTAATACACTCTGCTCTTTTTGCTTGTTATGCAGAAGAAAGACAACTAAATATAAATATATAACAATAGATATATGTATGTATACACATAGACTTATACACTCACATGGTACCAAGGCTTGAAAGGCGCTAAAAATAGAGACTTTGTTGTGCTAACCCGGAATGTATGTAAATTCTCTTGGTATCTTCTTTGAATAGAGTAAGCAAAATAATATGGTCATGTTCAGCGAGTAAAAGTAGCACCCCTTTACGCTGGTCTGGGTTGTTAAATAGATGTGGTGTATAAGTAAACGCTACTGTGTAAGAGTTTCTTTTATCCGCTTATGCAGTTTAGTTTTGCCTAAGAAGTGTAAAAGAAAGACATAATAATACACATTGCACTGGTGATGGTGGAAGGGCAGAAATTGCCCGAATCTAGAAACTAGCATAAAGTGTTCATAACAAGGAGACATGCTCCTACAATCGCTTCCACTGTTCAAAACGGCATTCGACAAACTGTGCAGTTTTCTTTGCTCACCATAATATAAATTCGCCCCATATGTATTCGAGAGTACAAGAATATTGTGTCATTTGTATGGTAGTTTTTTTTTTCTCCAGCAAGTTTTTATGGTGTCACCCCTTTTCTTCTTCGTTCAGGAAAACTTCTCTCTTTTCTTGCTTTGGTGTGGTGTAGAAATATAATATGTATAAATTTTTACACCCTTTTTTGCTCCACGCATTTTGATGCAAGTTAGATTCAAATTGGAGTCTTTTTATAGGCCAATATTTTTCCTTATGGCGCAAAAATAACAAGCACGCTCACAAAAATACTTCTCTCTCAGTTTAACAGTTTACTTGTAGTGCTCGACAAAACTATTCATATTATGCACAGTCGGATGTTTGCATTAGAACATGTCCTACGGTTGACAGTACGGTAGCAGAACGTGGTGTTGCACACGTACCTATTTTTTCATTGTTCCATCTATTTCGCAATATTCTTTAAAATGTCTTGTAAAACTGCTCGTTTCTTAATAAATATACAAACCAAAACCTTTTTTTTAGTTTAGTATCATCTAACCTAAAGTACAATAAGTGGAATTGGCTTTCTTACAAAACCTTTTCTTTATCTACCAGTTGCCTACATCATTTTGGTAGAGATGCTTCTTTAACTATGTGTCTGAATCATGTCATGTACCTACTTTTGTTTGTCGGAATGTTTTTCTACAAAAAATATACACAGCATTTCTTGCAAGAATGAGGCATATAATATTGCATTACCACGTTGTCATTTTCAAATCTTCTGCGTTTTTCTCCAACAACCTTACCTCACGCCAACGTTGTCTTGTTACCAGGCTCATAAACGACTCTTTTCACGATATTTGCATCATAATACACTCACTTCAACATGACACGACACTCCTTTCTCCCATCCACAATAAAGAGAGAAAAGAGGGAGAGTGACATGGATTGAACCAATTTGACTTGTACCAAGAATTACAGCGAGAGAGCTGTTCAATCCATTGTTTATCCCCTGCATCCTCTTCTTGCTTCATGCTACACTGAAACGTGCATTCTTCCTATGTAGTTTGTCCTTATTGCAGAATCACCTCCTGGTGAGATATAGTGTATTTCTCTAACATTGTCGGTTTGTATGTCGGTTCTCTCCTTGCCTATATTACATAATAATGACATCAAGCCGTAGAAAAAAGTAGTGGTAAAAGAAGAGTCGCTCTATCTCTCGAGTCGAGTTTTTGTGTGTAAAGAGGCAAAAAGGTAAATGCATAACGGAGAAATCAAAGCTGATAGAAAAGGTTTTGCCCTTTTGCCGTCTTAAAAGCCAAGATGTTAATAGCCTTCGTTCCACATACTTATTACATGTGCATGTCTAACATCATTCATGAGTAAGGATACACTTCCTGACTACAACTCTCTACGTACTGTATATAGGTATACAAAGGCACGCATATAAAAATGTATCAGAAATGCATCGCTACTTTCCCTCCCAATGATATTCTGTAGAGAAAGCCATCAACTTTCTCGTTCTCTCATTCTCTGTGATGATGAAGTTAATTTCCCAGACGGTATGGCCAGTTTAAATGGAGATTTTATAATTCAACTACGTAAAATAGACAGAGTTGGTAAGAAATTTGATTTGATGCGGAGAAATCAAAAGAGTCAGTCAGAGTTCGTTGATGTTGCCTCCTTTCTATAATAAGACATAAAACGTTTGTAGATGATCAACGTTAGAGAGAAGAAAGAAAATGGTTGCTTTTATAGACCTATCACTGATATACAATGATAATTTGAATGGGAAACACTGTAGTTCTAACATTACACACTCACACTCTATCTATCTGTGTCGATCTATGTGACTAGCTTTTGATAAGATTTTCACTTTGAAGTCAAGAGGAATACAGAACGCGATGCAGCGGAACCAAGGTGAATTGCTCCTCTGGCGTGACAATGGTGGAAAATAAAGGACGCCGCGGCGTGTACCAACCGAACTCAAGTCAATCGAAAGCGGGTGAAGAAATAACCTATGTTCGTAGCCTTGCTGTTACTCTACGCGAGTGGCAGTTTTCTGAGGACGTCGACTCTGTTGTTGAATTAACAATAAGTGAAATGGTGAGAAGAGGACGAAGAAGTAAAATGTAAAATTACCGAGCGAAACATGCATCGTCATGTCGTTGTAATGAGAGATACGCGACAGAATGTTAAAACAGAGGAGAGAAGAAATGAAGTGGGATAGAACGAAAAGGGAGAGTAAAGAGGGCAAGCAAAATAAGATAAGAAGAATTGCTGTTTATACTTTACACGCTGTACTGTGTTGTAACAATAGTTGTAATAATATGTTGTTTCACTCTATAAACTTTCTTGTATGCACTATTCTTCCCTACGAAAGAAGTAAAGAAGAAAGGCAATGCTTATACACGGAAAAGTGAAAATGTCAAGGAAAATTTCACATTTACTCATCCCAACATCAAGAAACAAAAGTCCTATCGGAGACCCTATCTCTGTTAAAGATTTTAGATGCTTTCACGGCAAAAGTTAGGTCGCAATACTTGTTACTTGTTAAGAGATTCCTTTTTAGTAAATACTGGAAGTTCAACTTGTTCATCATCTACATGGACAAAAAATGGGAAGACATATAAGCACATGACTTTGTACTTTGGTGCAACGCGGCCTTTTACTAGGAAATTCTGTCTGAAGAGGTAAACTATGAGTAGGTTAAGGAAAAGAGCAACCACTGATGAAAGTCGAGCAGCTAAAATCTTTATATCTGCTACCTATGCGTTTATAGGAATCTCAAATCTGCATAATATATATGTACACTATTCACGCAAGCAGCATTCACTGAAATGTGTCCTGGGTTCTAAACAAGTCGATGCGTATGCAAATTAAATTTTCGGTTGCCACTATCTTTGTTATTCGAATCCGAAGAGAATGTTGATTTGACTTTTGCAGACTTCTCTCTCTCCACACCATCATCACCTTTGCAACTTAATTTTATCCTCGAATTCAGAACCGCTGAAACAAGACGTCAGAACTGAATGCAACAGTATGTATGGCGCTTCCAAACTTTCATATAATCAATACTTCGAGTGTCAAATGATGAATATTTCAGGATTTACAAAATTTACAATTTCGATCAGATTTAGTACTGAATGCACAAATACTTCGTATGCACGAAATAAACTTTGATTAACTTATGATATTGATTTTGTTTGTAAATAGCAATCTATAAGATGCGTTTGTATCCTACGAGGTCAAGAACTCTTCTAAATTCAATGTCTCCGCAAATAGAATGCACGATAAGAAATTTTAAAAAGAGATTTCTTCAAATTATTTCCTGGAGAATGGTGATAATGAAATTTCAAAACCGAGCCCTATATGTAAGAATGTAATTTAGGCTTAATGTCAAGGGGGTTTTGCGTAACAATGCATTGCATATATTTTTGGAAATGATAAGATTTACCGAGTTTACCCTCGTTGTTACGCGTTATAACTTTGCATCGCATCAAAAAGAATCGGTCGAAATGACAAGCCTCGTGAAATTTTATTCTATTTGTGAAAACAGCTTTTCCATTACCAAACCGAAAAAATGCGTCGGTTTCATTTCAACCCTCACCTCATTCATCCCCTATCCTCATTACATTTTCCGTGGTATACACCCCTGGTACAATGAAAGTCAGAATGAGATGAGTTAAGTGAAGTATTTACTTTGAAAGCTTTTCAATGTTTTCCTTAGCATGATCATCACTGCTATCAAGTTATACTATATATAGTCAAGTCATTCCCACTAACATCCCATAGTTTGTTCATATCATGTTTCCAACTGAAGGAGAAATGTTGTTGTGGTTTGTATCGTACTTTGTAAGAAAAGAAGACATCAAAATGTTTACGTTCGTAGTTTAGACTTCAGTATCATAAGAGACAGAGTGTATATCAAATGTAGGGGGCTATAATGTGAAGAAAATGCACAGATTTCAGAAAATGCAACACACGAAGAAACTTGGAAAGATCTTCTCTCGTGACGTGAAAAGAAATTATTTTTGGGGTAACCACACAAAACGAGGGTGAGTTGCGTTCCTATAATAATTGCAATAAAAATGTAGGTGCTGTCACTTCAGTACAAACTGTGTACTCACAAGCTGTAGTGACTTTTCACTTATCGAAAATAAAATCATTTAAGCTGATTATTTAATTGAATTTCATTGTTGAATTTCATTCATTATATTGTTGTTTTGAGTCGACCTTTCTCCGTCGGCCACAAATACCTTAATTACTGTGTATTGTTTATAATTATTTCTTAAAATTATATTGTTCTAAAATCAGGACACCTGATTTATTATTGTCACGTACTTTAAATTTCTAATAATACTACAACACTTCATAAAAATGACCCAGACGTATAACCCACGTTATCGATTCCTCAAGAGATAACATAATGATGTGTTAAACAAGGCCATCTGGCTATCCATGATATTCCAAGGCGAGTGTTTGTATTGTCGACGTATGTGTAACAAAGTCCAATTATGGACAGGCATGGCATAAGCATACAATTATAATTAGGCGCCATCTATGGTGACTTATGAGAATGATGGGTGGGGGAGTGGATGAACGAACGTCTGTGTGTGTGTGTGTATGGATGGATGTCTGTGAGCGCGATAACTGTCGAACGCTTAATTCGATTTGTCTGAAAT
>JAQIXW010002313.1:0-15915 GCA_034700685.1 Willowsia buskii | reverse complement strand
AAAAAAAAATGCTTTGTTTCGTTTATTTACTGCTCACTTTTGACATAACTCTAAAAAAATGTAACACACTGCACTATAAAAAGGCAAAGATCAAAGTGTTATTCAGTAGGTGCATTCATAATTTTGGATGAGTAGGCAGCACAGCAAGCACGCTCATGATAACGATTTTGTCCAAAAATCTTTAATCTCGGGAAAAATGAATATTTTACCAACATTCCTCGTGGCCTACTTATTAATAATCTGCACAAGCCAACAGGACCTTCCTGAGGAAAGCACAACGGAAGGGAACGAAGAGGAAAATTCTGACGAAGACGAAGGACTTCCATCCAGTGATGCTAATTTAATTGCATTCTACTTGTATCCGAGTGTCGAGTAAGTGTGTGCAAATCATGTTTGAATTTTGCATTCACTTCTTTTTAACAACAGCTATGGGTTATTATATAGGAATGTTACCTACAAGGAGGAAATCAAACTTGGAGACAGTGACTCGCTAACAGAATCGAGTTATGCCCCCTCAAAGAAAGTTGTATTTCTGGTTCACGGGTTTGTTAACAACTACACTTGCAAATTTTCTCAAAGAGTAAAAAATGGTTAGTAGGATAAAACATTTGGATCTCAAAATTCATAAATAAACATGGAGTCACATTAGTGTAAATAATTAACCAAAGAACTAGATCAAACAACGCAATATCCTCTTTGCAGCTTTTTTGGAAGCCGGATTAGGAAATGAATACAACGTAATCTTAGTTGACTGGGGTGCTTTGTCCACTCCTAAAAATCAATCAAATCTTGGTGTAACACCATTGAATGATTTGGCCAGAAACCCATTTTATCAAAGGGCAGTGAAAAATGTACCAATAGTGGGACGGAGAATTGCCGAGTTCATTGATTTCCTCATCACAGAAAAATACTTGGAAAGTCCTGACGAGGTATATTTGATTGGATTCTCTTTGGGAGCTCAAGTCTCCGGTACGGCTGGATACCAAGTGAGGCAAAATATGTCAACTCCAATAGGAAGAATAACTGGTATGGTACAACAAATAGAGTTTTATGCCTTACTCTTTGTGGGCACGCAAATTGTGTGTTGTATTTCAAGCCTTTGTGACGAGGATGTATAATATACGGATTGAGTCATTGACCACATAAGTCGAAAAGTGTAATAATTTTTTAGGCTTGGATCCTGCTGGACCTCTTTATCAAACACAAACCAACAAAGCTCTCAAATTAGAATTAACTGATGCCTCTTTCGTAGACGTAATTCACACTAACCAAGGTATGTTCATCCCACTATGCACTACCTAATCAATAAATATTAAAGTAATAACGCAATTCAGCTCCAAGGATTTGAAAAATAAATTTTACAGGCCAAAGTGGATATGAGGGGGACATTGGACACGCTGATTTTTATCCAGTATGGTCGAGAATATTTGATTCAGGTGTATTGTATTCATTCACACACTTTATAACTACTTGTACTAATGTATACTTTTTTACTTAAAATAGAATGGAGGTGGTCCAAATCAAAATGATTGTCTGGGTGTCGGTGTGGATGCAATCCAGAGCAACGTTGCTGGTATGATGGTCTATGAAATTAATCTTGTTTTTGTTTGCTAAAAAGATACTTTTAGATTCCCATATTTTCAATGCATGCATTTCCCCTCTCTGTTCATTCGTCTTAATCATGCTGCGTCTTAGTTTTTGAATGGACCCTCAGAAAATGAAAATCATAAATCAATCATGTTAAGCTCTTCATTGTTTCCTTTTTCATCCAGGCATTTGCGCCCACAATAGATGCTGGGTCTACTACATAAAATCAATTTTCAATCAAGTGTATGCCTGCAAATGTGTCGCTACACCTGACTACTGGTGCAAAGCAACTTGTCCAAACAAGGAATTATTTGGATATCCTACACCGCCTACGTAAGTTCCTCTCAAGTAAACAATATTCCATGCAAAAGACATGTGAGATAGATATTAAAAATAAGCAATATTAGTTTTTTTTCAAAAAAGTAATAACATCTAATGATCTCCGGTGTATCAATTTAAGAAAAAAACCGTTTGTACTTCCTTCGTTCATATATTAACAGGGCACGTGGAACATTCTATGTTGATATCAATGGAAAAGACCAGGAGTGTACTACGCAAAACTGTGTTCAAGGGGATGATGAGACGACAACTGTAAATACGCCTGTTTCTGCTTTTTGATCATTTCCTTCAATGAATATGAAATTGTCTTAATGATGTAGGCATTGTTGTGAATGAAGTGATAACTTTTGTAATAGATGTATTTGTTCTTGTGTATTTTTTATTGTCATTACTATGACTTGTGTCAAAGTAATTGGAACAAGCATTTTCTGCTTCAATAAAAGGCGTGTAAGTAAAAGTACTTAGAATATGGCTTCGATACGGAAGCACATCACTCTTATGTTCTCATCAATCTACATCATACGATGAAAGTTGACATTTCCATTGTTGTTTGTGATATAAATCCCCTTTGAACTTTGGAAAAGAGTGGCAAAGTATATAGAAAGCTTAGTACAATGGCGTGGTACAAAATAAATTAGTTTTCAGAAGAATGGAATCGAATAAATGGCACGGCTTTCCTTCTCAATGATGGCACAATAAACCCATCTCATGGGAAAAAAGATGTTCTATACGGAAAGCAGAAAAATCCTCATTTCTGCCTTACAAGTCATAACCCATCATAACGATTGAATGGAAAATCACGACTGAAATCAAATTGAGGTCATGAAACAGCGTAAAAGATTATTTTAGCAGTTGTTGATTTTTAACTTCCAGCTTCTAAAATACATCATACTTCTATTATATGGACTTGAGAATTATAGGTATTTATTTATGTATCTATTATAAATAAATTACGTCCCATCTTTGAAATATGCGAACCAAAGCCTTATTAATGTTTCGTATGCGTCCGTTTGATCATCAAAATGCGTGGTATGTCATGAAACAATGCATTGGAATGAAATTTTCTCTTCATTTTTCATACATACTAATCTGTTAAGGACGGCCCTCAAAGTATTAAATATAATGGAATAAAAACCGTTGAAATATGAAGCATACAAGATGATAGGCAAAACACTACATGTCACCTTGAGCTATTCATCGTCGTCAACTCCTTTTGACTATTATTTCGTGTAAAAAAAATAAATACAGTTCATTTTATTGCAAGATTTTCAAAAAATATAAATAAACAGGATCCACCTACATTTAAAACAGTTTATACAATAACAGAACAATTGTGGGTCGCTAACAATTAAATTTTCCACATGTTCATGCTTACATCACATCACGCCGGCATTTCTTTGTCTATTCATTCAGTTACGGATGAGCTGAGATTTTTCTAACAGGTTCGTAAAAGCCTTTTGTTTCATGGAAATCACTCATTTCGTACGCCTCCATCTTGTCGCGTGAATGCTTCCATCTGCTTAAGACTCAACAAAAATTCCATGAAGGGCTCCTGGAATATGTGCCTATAGAGTGTAAAACATGTCATATCATACCGGAATTTTCATATCCATATCATATTCATATCGAAGAAAAAAATTGTAAAGTGTTTAATTAAGGTAGATTAATTATTGAATTAATTGCACATATATCTCTGTTCAGTAAAATTAAAAAATCGCATATATGAATCAAAACAATTGAAAACTTACTCATATCAGCCTAAATGTAAAATGCTGATAAGGTTTATAGAATATTCATAAAATATATGTGCCTTTTTAAAAAGCCAAAAGCTTGCAAAAAAACGGAAAATTTGAAGTCAGTTTATGGTGAAATTTTCAAAGATATGCGCATATCTACATGGCATATCAGATCATGACATCTGATAGGGATATGATATGAAAATTTCATATATTTCGGATATTATGACACTCTACCTTGAAACTTGCTCTTGCCACTTCTTTCATGTCTCGAGCATCAATAAAGACTAGCACATCATCTTCTCCTTTCTTGACGTTTGACATGGCAGCAATAAGAATCCCATCGTCTTCTCTGTCACTTCCACTGCCGTCACGGGTATTATTAGGAACAAAAACAGGCTCACCAGGAAATGTGTATTCATTATCTCTCCAAAACGTGCACGATCGATCGTTCACATTTAGCTTGCATATGGCATTTCTGAATGAGTTTTGAGCGATTGTCCCATTAGCATAAAAGTAGGTATGTTTCTTCCCCACAAACTTTTTATTGATTACTGGCATTTCGCAGCCTGGTTCGGTGAAAACGTCCGCTGTCAATGTGATAGTATTGTTTCCAGTTCGCACTGATGTCGCACTTGTTCCTTCAACTTTGACAAGATTGACGCCAAGAGGCATCTCCTTATGATTCCCAAGTGGGATCACAAAACGACGACCGGAAGGTTGGGCGTTGTCCTCGACAATGTTGCTCCGTAGTTTGCACAAATACATTCCATCCAATATACCAGGATCGTCAAGTGCCATCACGTCAACCACCATCTAAAAATGGAATGAACTGGGTTATTTTTAATATTCAAGGGAATGACTGTTCATTCTATGAAAAGTAACAAGTAACCCGGAATTCATATTATATATGCATGTATGTGTGTTGTTCATATGTAAATCAACTGAGGTAGGATCAAAGACGACCGGATGAATGAAAATAAAATCCTTTAAGCTTACTCTACGTGAGAGGAGATCCTACAAAGATGAAAGGTATGCACTAAGAATTATATATGCTGAGATACAAATGTTCTCACCTGCTCATTTTCAATGTAGCAATTGACAATATGAAGAAAAAAGAAGGGAGACGAAGAGATGATTTCAGTCTTTACAATTTTGCCCGTATCTTTATCAATAAGATGGAATCTATTCTTGAGATTAGGTCTCCATTCCAGCCAATCCTTTACTGAGAGTCCTTTAATCAGAGCTGAAGCAATCGCAGCTATACTGGCTACATAGGGCTGCTCAATGAACAGGATATACTTTGAAGTCATCCCAAAGCTGTGAATATAGGAGACACAACTTGGCCCATAGCTACTGGGAATGTTGCAAACTATTTTGGCCTCCTTCAGCATTTCCTTGGAAGATTTACCCCCTTCAGTCCCAGGTATTCGAATAACGGAAAATTTGAGACCCGTCAGAACAGAAAATCCAATATTATACATGTCTCCTTTCTCATCTCTCAGAGGATGAGCAGACAGTCCATTGAGACCGAATAGGCGCTGGGAGTCGTACTTATCTCCTGTACTCAGGGAATCCGTGTCAATCTTTCGGAAGAAGCAAGAGTCATTGCATACAAAATAGTCCTTCCCCATCTTGAATATGTTGCTGCTATTGTTATCCGTCATTTCAGGCATCTGTGTTCCACAAGTTTAGGAATTCTTAATTAGTATAATAAAAACGGGTAACAGAGAAATAACAAAATTTTTTTACAAATTATGTTGGTCATTTGGTTTAGCTGAGCCAAAAAAAACTATGTTAAAAGCAAAGGAGATTTGTCTTGTAAGTCATGTACAGTATGTAATGTAACACGGTATTGTGCTCTTGAAAAATAGTACATACCAGTATTATCACATTATCAATATCATTCATTTTGTGTAAAATGTAGTCTCAATTTCAGGACTAAATATAGAATAAATTTGCAAAGCCTTTTTAGATACATGTAGCATACTTTACATAACCAAAAGACGATTAACTACTTCAGAATGTATGAAAGTGTAAAAATAATGCGTTTGCTCAGTTTATTATTTGCTTTGTTATATAAGTCATAGGTAACTAGACCAGACCATGATCATGCAGCGTGAACGAAGCTACCAACGAGATAACTGACTAACCATGCATTTTTTACTACTTGGATTAGATCTCAAACATACAGAAACTAAAACTTGCATGCATACCTTCAATTTGCAGTTTGCAAAGTGTCATCAACAATATTTCGCTTGATATACAATGCATATATATAAGATCAAAAGATCAAACATTTTCGAGCGTATTCAGCGCGTGAAGGGAATTACACAAGGCTTACTCAGAAAAGACAAACAAGTAAAGAGCAAACAGGATTTGGAGATTTTTCAAAACGGAAGTTAGTCTATTCGCTACGTCTACATCGTGTTATGTAATGAATACAAAAATATTTTCAGGATAGTTACGGTTACTTTTGTGTGACTATATATATATATCGACTCTGCTGTCTCGCTCAATCCAATTTTATCAAAAATCTAAGCTACCTTTGAAAGTGTATTAAGGTCTATGCAAAAAAAAAGTATGCGGGGAATGGAAAATTCTTCACTCACAATGGAATGCACCAATCTTGACAATAACCCCTTGTTAGGGTCAGGATACGCCTTTGTTCCGAATTCAGTTACCACCGGCTTCTGGGACTGGATTGCCCTCGTGTATGCATCAGACTGAAGAAACTTGGAACTGAATGTTATTGTATTCCGTGAAGAAATTTCGAATTTGCTCAGTATTGCATAGCCTGTGTGTGACAAGATTACATGCTTAACATTATTATGCTAATTTTAGACTTTTTATCCATCGGCAAAATGGAATTCCATGAATTCGTAGAAGAAAAAAATCATCAGAATCATTGACATACCATCGAGCCAATGGTTCAGCGTAAAGTTTCCTATTTCAAACTTTCCCGGTCCCACCCTGATAAATTTTCCACAGTTAAGCCATTCAGGAAGCTGACCTGCAACATATTACCGTAAACACATTAACACTTCCTGATAAACAAGTATTACGAATTCTGCAGCACGAATTTCTGGAGCGAGTGAAACTCATCGTGTATAATAATAAGTTATTACAATGATAATAATAATAATATATATGCGTAGTTTATAGTTTATTCAATGAATCGAGGATTGCGAGTGTATTTACCTTGTATAGTGGCCTTTTCAGGTTCATTTAACTCCTCACTACTTTGAAAAAGTTTACCGAGATCCGTCTCTGATCCCGGCATCTCGTATATTTTTCAATTCTTCCTTACTCAAGGATCACAAGATATTGCTTTTTCCACCTAATTTTACTTTTTAATGAACTTCCAAAATGTCGTACGAGCACCCTTGTTTGTGCAACTACTGCTGAAATGCTCAATGTTATCCTCTTCAGAGATTCTGACAATGACTCCAAACATCCAATAATCCCGAAAGAATGTCAGTGAACAAATTTCCAGAAATAAAAGGCTTCTATGCAGGAAAATTACTTTGACTCTGTTTCACTTGTCAAATAAAAGGCTGATAATCGTAAAGAAAAGGTTATTCGATCATGCACATTTTTTTTTACTCTGTACACAACTTTTTTCATTCAAAATCCAATATCGCAAACAAAACTCACACGAGTAATCTCTTTAAAGAGATTCTTCTGAATTATATTTCACAAAGGGAAAAGAACTAATAAATTGTTGTTTTCTATGCACCAGCATCTATGTAGGGACAAGATCCTCCACATTAATGCAAAAAACGACTATCCCCATTTATGAACGACACTACAAACAAATAAGAACTAGTATCTTCTCAAACTACTTTGTCTTGACACTTGCAAAATTTCAAGTGACTCATTCAAGACGATGACGAAAATGAATAACTTGCTTCGACAACAATGAAGGGTCTTGAAAGTGAGAGGAAGGAATGAAATCTTTTTTTTTTACATGGGGAACACTTTCAATTTTCATGGGCTCATATAGATCAAAATTATATGTACTTGCAAACTCTTATACATACATATCATTACATGACTATATTATTTGGTAGGAACCCATTAACGACACTTCCTTGTCTGTTCATTCCTTAATAATATTCATCAATACAATTCGTGCACAGATAAAGGTGTATACACATTACGCAAATGCACACAAGTACGCGCAAGCCGCTTTGCGATATACACAAAAATATGGCACCTTTATTCAACAATGCAAGCGTTATTATGACTCTGCTACAGCGTTTTTGCCAATGCAAAAGGAGGAGCAGAGGGAGTTAATATGTGCCTGCACGAAGGGCTAGAAATGCTAAACTATATTGTTTGCATTACATTGTGAGACTCTTCTTGTAAACAGGCATGTCAATTTGCAGTTCTTCTAAGAAAATGAACACATTTTATATATTATCAACAATATAGAAGCATAACTTAACAATGATAATACATAACTTATAGAATTTTTTTCTGCTTTAAAGAATAAGTACTAGTTTTAAATTTAGATTAGTGTACTAGATCTTGTGGCATAACCAATGTTTAGCGATAAGGACTAATGATACTTCTCAGATAAAGAACACTATTATGTAGTTACATGGTACAATATAGCACAGGCAGGTGAGAGAGTTGTCATAAAAAGACGAAGTTAAATTTAAGTAGTTGAGCGTAAAGTATGTCGTGGTTAAAATGGCTGAGCAGTTTTATTTACTTTGTTTCGCTTCATTCATTCCTCATACACTTTCAATGCATTTATACTCACACTCCCACGAAAATCAGTGCTTCCATTTAATACAATTATGACTCATTAAATACAGTGAATTAGCAAGTTGTATTTGCACTCGAATAAATAATAATATGGATTAAAAAAGCAAATCACTAATATACTATTGCCGTTTAGCTTATTAACAAAAGTCTTAGGCATTTTAAGACATGAAGCCATCGTGCCATAAAATTTTGAAGCATTCATAGCAAACAAACGCATGTGCTAATTTTTTTCTTCCATATGTACTAAACGACCATCTACCACACTAGTCCGTTTCAAGATCGGTTCATCTGTGACAATGACTGTGACATACTTTGGGGTTATGTACGTTACTTCACTTGTTAACTTTATAAAATGCCACATACATACAAACAAAATATACAAGCTTCTTACTAACTACATATACCGATTTAAGAATGAAGATTGCAATGGGAACGATTATATTTAATTTAGTTGGCTAGAGCAAAACAGTTCTCTGGTTGGTCGAAATAGAAAAAGAAAGGGTATCATTATGACATGAATCATAAGACGTCTATCAAAATTTTACTTTTCAGTAAAACGTGACAATGGTTATCGGTGGTGTTTGACGTTTTAGAGCTCTACTAAAGTATGATAAATATTGTGTTCTGCAATCTTTCAGAATATTATGATCGTAGGCATGCATTAAGGAGAATCTTCACCGTGTGCTCATAAACAGGACAGTAGGGTAGACTTTCTCTTTTCAGCAGAAAAATCTCATTGAGTAATGGATTCGTTGAAAAAAATACTGCTTATGATTGATAAAGTCATATAATAAAATTCTAAATGCTAATAATCTCTACATGCATACTATTATGTGTATACATACTTTATTTTCTAGAAAATAGAACCTTGCTAATGCTGATGCTGTTGTCTAGAATCTTTTCTAGACAACAGCATTTTTGTGGACTGGGTACATTGCCCCGTTGTCTCCCCAAAAATACATTCCCTTACAAATTGTCACTGCGCGGTTTCTAATTGGTATATGCCAAATTGCTTTTTGCGGTAAAAATGTGGGTCAATAATGAAGGATTCGAATGCTCCCTCTAAAAAAGGTACTGATTGAATTGCTTCATTTCACACGCAGCTTATTACCAACCAAGTATTTGGTCTCTTAAATTAATACTTGTCCTTGCCAAATGGTCAATAACAAAGAGCAAGTTGGTATAAATGGCGAAGCTAGAGGAAGGAAGTAAGAGGAAGGTTATGTTTTGGTTATGGTTTTCCAGTGACAATGAATAAAAGTGCTTTTGGATGGAGCGTCATTAATGCGATTCGTTTATCCTGGATCCACCATCACCATCTCCACTGGAACTTTCCCGTTCCCGGTTCTCTTACAAGATCTACGTTAGTGGGTTCTTTGTGCAAGCAAAAATTCGTGGAAATGAGTTTGGTTGAGCAATAAAAATGTATTTGGCTGTATGGATGACGAAGCAAAATGCGGCGTGTTTCCACTGACAAATTGACAAATATTCATTGCGAAATACAAATATGAATGCAGACCTCCATATCGGTCTTTGGTAATAGTAATAATTTCTAATTATAAACGTTACGTTTTCGTCATTGTTTGGTTCATTAAAACTTGAGATCTTCTAAACTGTTAACTGATTGCAGCTATTGCATTAGTAAATACTTAAAATGAATTGGTGGTTCAATTTTCTTTTCAATGTCGTAGACTTGAACTTGAGGAGTCATTCGAGAAGATGTATAAATGGTGATGGTACGCACATTCGAGTAGTACCTATTGCATACCAACTACTCGACATGGACGGCCACAAAAGGAAGACTAAAGTCTTGTAGCATCGGGTAAAAAATTTGGTAACCGTTTAAACATGTTCAAAATGATGATACAAATAAGTTTAAAATACTTTAAACAGTAAAAACTTTCATGAAATAAGTATAATGACAAAACTGGTTATCTCATTTAATGTATTCATACCCACAACAGAAATTGCTTACATAACACTGCTTCTGCACTTGGCTATACTTAAAATAAAAGTTTCGTTTACAACAAATAGATACACAACAATATGTCAAAAGTCTATACAGAATATCAGGTATGCTCAACATACATGATAAAATATCACAATGAAATTGTAAGAACAAAAAATACATGAACAAGCAAAGTCTCATTTACTATTGCAAACAATTATTATTGTAGATTGTGAAATAATTTTTTTATCCACTAATTTGTTTATGTAGAAGAATATATATAATCACACAAAATGTCTTTAATGCAGTTTACCCAAGCTCTATACAAATTAGCTCTTGGCCTTGACATTCAATTTTTTCTTTCAATCATAATAAAATAAGCTTTACTCTTACAAATGAGGTTCAGGTCAAAAAGGACAAAATATTTGCAAAATTAGAGTAAATTATAAATTGCAAATAAGGTAATGGTAACGAAATTAATTTTACTGCGAAGAAATTCGCACTAGGGCTAAGCTTTTGTTAGTAGAATCAATAAATACTTTGTCAAAAAATGTTGTTTAACAAACAAACAGGAAAATCGCTATATACAAATTACTACTAAACCAATTATTAGAATTAAAATATTACTGAAGTTATATTAAGGTTCCTCGACGCACAGGAAGTAAAAGCACACGATTTGCAATTTACAATGTGTCATCGAGTACCGTCAGAGTAAATGCATTGTATACGACATTATATTCGAGAAAGGAATTTCGGGTACTACATTATTTCGTTAAAAATAAAATACAAGCGAAAATTTGCTTACAAAACTACGTGTGAAAACCTAAATGTTAGTACTATTTTATTAGTCAATTCCAAATCCAAATTCCGTGAATGCTAGGGGGGATCGACTTGAAGGTGCATTTGGCGAGTTCTGTCATAGTTTTTGGGTCGATAAATACAATAAGATCAGAGGCCTCTTCTCTGTAGTCTGTAATAGGACAAATGAGCACACCATCATCCTCTGAATCGGCATCTTCGTAATCCAGATTAGGATTTGGAACAAAAACAGGCTCGCCCACTACTTGGTGTACGCTATCTCTCCAGCAGATTGCTTTTTTCTCCTGCATATCAACTTTTACTACAGCATTCCTGTATTCGGCAAGGGAAGTGAGACCAGATGCATAATAATATCGGTGTTTCCTCCCTAGGAACTTCTTATTTATAGCAGGGAACTCTAAGCCTTTGCCAGTGAGGACGTCTGGAGTGAGGATAATTTGAGAGCCTTGCTTGTACGCGGTTGCATTGGTGTTGAGGACCTTTACCAAATTGACTCCTTCTGATACATTATTCACATCAACGTCAATGGGGATAATGTATTGATGGCCACAAGCTCTCGTGTCATCTCCATCTGTGCCGCCTTGCCTCAATACTGAAAGATCTTGAGTTTCCAAAACTTCTGGACTGTCGTAACGAGACAGTGTAACAACCACTTGTCCATTATCTTCATAACAGTTAACTGTAAGGACAGAAAAGAGACGAGGAGAACGTTATTATGTTTATGCTACACTCAAGATGAAATAATAAAATAACGCCCGTTCAAGGCTAAATTGAAACAGGCTTCTGTCGAGTGTCTACTTTTTCAATAAGCTCCAGAGTGGCGAGAACAATGCATACCGACACAAAAAGCTTTAATGACTTTATTATACAGTTACTTAAGTCAAGGAGGTAGTAGGTATCATAATATCACCTACATGTATACTACGCATATATATACTATCATATTTTCATACTTACTCATGTGAACAAAGAAGAAAGCCTCGTCAGACATGAATTCCGCATTGGAGACGACTCTGCCACTGGATTTGTCGATGACATAGAAGCGATTCTTACATTCTGGATTCCATTCAACCCAGTCCTTAAAGGATTGTCCTTTGGTCAGGACGGAACTCAAGATTTTGTTCAAGCTCACCACGTAGGGTTGCTCAATAAACACAAGATAGTTTTCTGTGAGCCCAAAACTGTGGAGATAGAGAAAGAGAGAAATTCATTCAAAGGAGAACAAAGCATGGGAGAAAAGGCATTTTCATCGTATGAGAAGTCATGCATACAGAAAACCCACACATTGATTTGCACAAACTGAAAAAATTGGATGTCATGTCAGAAACATGCTCCCCTTGTTTATAGATAAAAAAGATATAAGGCAAAGGGATATCTTTGAAAAATATTCTTGAGAATATAGCATACGAAAGAAACAAAACTAAACGTTGAGATGTTGATATATATATAAACTAACCGATCTAACTCTCCATAGTTTATGCAAGTCAAGTGTTTTTGTAGATGTGCAATAAAGCCAGTTGTATGACTTTCGGTGTTGTATTTTGTATGAAAACATTTGCACTTAATGTATGCATGTTACACGTATAGATACAAATAGTTAGAACACTGACCTATGATTGTAGCTCATAATATTTCTATTCCATCGGCTAGGGATTGTACAGAAAACCTTTCCTTTCTTCAAGACTTCTTTTGGGTCCTTGGTATGTTCCGTGGGTGGAATCTTTACGAAACAGTATTTCAGCGATGGGGCATACGAAGATCCAATATTGTACGTGTACCCGTCTTTATCTGTCAAAGGATGTGGACTAGCACTGTGGAGCCCAAAAACTCGATTTGTATCCCACTTGTGTCCAGCAGAAATGTTGGAAACATTCAAGTCGTAGAAATAACAGGTCTCCCCACTGACAAACACATTCTGACCCACATTGAATAGAGAGATGTTGGCATTGTCGGTAAACTCAGGAATCTGAAAAATATTGGAATAGGAAAAAAAAGAATGAAGTAAACTGTAAGGAAAGCATACATAACCACACACAGTGCTTCTGCGAAAATTGCAAAACAAGAGTAAACAAATAACAGAATTAACATTTCATAAGAAACATAATATACATTTTCTGTAAGTTATTTCTTTTCTTTTGTTTGTCTGAGATTTCATTTTCTTGGAATTTTTTAAAACTTACGATGGCATTATACAATCTGCTCAGCCAATTCCGCGACGGATCTGATTTAGCTGGGGTTCCATACTCGCATATTGAACAAAAGCCGAGCTTCTTTGCCCTCGTGTATGATTCAGACTTTAGGAACCGTTTCTCAAACTTTACACTCTGACCACTCACTTGAAATTTGCTTATAATTGCATAGCCATCCAACCAATGGTTTACTGTAAAGGTCTTATCGCCAGACTTATCGCCGAGATCAAAGAGACCTGGCCCCGTTCGTAAGTAAGTACCGGACAACCACTGGGGAATACTTCCTACCAACTTTGATTCCTCTGGCTTGGTCAGTTCTTCCGTACTCCGGTAAAACTTTTGAGAAGTTCTTCTCTGTGTGATGGACATCGACATCTTGGCTGAGCTTTTGTGGTTAAATAACAACTGTTAGTGGAATTCTCATAAAGATTCTTCTAAAGAACGCACAGAAGCTCTAAAGTTCAGCCGGATATTGCGCACCACAGAGTTCAACGAAACAAATTACAACACAAAAACAGACACACGAGAATTGCGTAAAAGATGTATGACTGGAGTAAACTTGTAAATATAATGTCTCATCACAAGCACACAAACACACACAAAAGTAAATGACTTGTCAGCAAGAACGATGCCAGACAATGAAGGAAAATTAGCCTCAGAATAAACTTTAGAAATATTGTGAATGAACTTGCGACTGGCTTGAATTGCCAAAAAGTGTTTAGGTTGCAAAATTATTGGATTTACTTATCTTCTCTATGATATATAACAACCAGCCAATGCGTACTTGCATTTCCAAAAGATACAAGCATACTTGAAGAATTTGGCGTTTAGCGGTAAAAAAAGATTAAAGCTCTATAATATGTCCATCACAAGTGTACATAAAATAGCCACAATTAATCCTAATAAAAATGTAGCTATACAATTGATTTATTGCCAAACATGCCAAAATAACTTGCTACATGAGCTAGTGGGTATTAGCTCAGAAAATCGCAATCTTTTATGACTGCAAGTGTACTTAAGTACGCTCAAGTAGTTGGATAAAATGCTCTCTTAATAGACAAGAGAGCTGCGGCGACTAAAAAAACTTGAGATGTGATTTCGCAAAAGTGATGTTGATTGCGATATTCAAGTTTACGAACTGAAAGACCTCAAAGAAAACATTGATGCTTTTATGTTGCGGACATCCATCCCCAAAAAGAATTTTTTTAATGGTAAGTATATTATGTTATGTGTGCATCACGTAATAATAGTCATCTCAAATAATATAAGCCTTAAACGGAGAAGGAGGAGAAGACTGCATAATACCTGTTTCTTGTTTTGTAGTTTTGTTGACCATCATGACGTAGTTCATTATTAAAGACAGGAGAGGAGTCGTCGTCATACGCTTAAATGGATATATAAAACGTGCAATAAGATGATTATACGAAAAGTGATCATTTGTGATCATATAGCCGTGAACCATGACAGTAGGTTAGATAACACGCCAAGTTTACGTTGCGGTAGAAGACAATGTAAAAAAAGTGGCCAAAAATTACTACGAAGAGGTGTTCGTTCGTATAATAATAAGTAAAGTAAACACAAAAATATATATTCTTCAGGTAAGATGATGTTTGTAGAAAGATCTCTAGCAACTGCAAAGGATAGGTTAGGTACTAGAGATGACGGTGACTGCAACAGCAGCATCAGTAACTACTACTAATGTCTACTCCTGTAGTAAAAAATGCGGTTTGGGTGTATGACGAAGACAAATACGGAGACGACGACGACGGCAATGAAGCATGCTATGTATATCATTTATGAATTCATCCACGAAATGAAGAACAAGGTGAATCCCAAAAATCTACATGACTATTCTTCGGTATTTGCTCGGTAAAATCCTCGTAGAGAAAAACGAGTTATATATCTATGGTCTATTTGATATGTAGCTGGGCTGTGACTAAGAATTCCTTTGTGTATTCCAACTCATTTTTTTATTTACATTTTTTGTCATCTCGTGCCTCGTATCATGGAAGATGGAAAAATCACGGAAAACCCCTGTTTGAGCAACGACGTGGAAAAATAATGCATTTATATCATTCATTCATGCACGATGAATTAGATTTTTTTTAGAACAAGACTACATACATTAAGTAAACTTACATGAAAATTAAAATTTCATGGAACTAGGAATATACGGTACTCCTACTTTTAATGGGACTTTTTTGCAATTTTATAGAACTAAATAATTTACTCATTACATATCATTTTCTTTGAATTTTTACGTCATAGTGCAAAGCCACGATCATGCCATGCACTATTAAACCAATGCCAATATGGCCAGGTTGTATAATTAATTTGTTCTCGTGAATTAAAAGTGGCAATAATATCAATGGACAAATTGTTGCAATAAGGCATGGACAATTTTTCATAATAAGGTCCGTGCCAGGATCAGCCTGTGTTTTGCCCAATTAATAATACAACGCGTGTTCAAAAATGGTCAAGTTCTAGATTTCTAACTAGGCCATGCACAAAATGCTAATAA